>PVHP010042205.1:0-15060 GCA_004024765.1 Zapus hudsonius
GTGTCATTTATTCCCTCCATAGATGCTGGTCGCTGAAGAGGTGGGGCTCACACCGCAAGGTTGGCAGATTCAGCGTTTGGTCTGTGGCAGAGCTGGAAAGGAAGCAGGGCAGTTCCCCAAACTCTCAGGACACAGCCACCTGGGTGGGACGGGCAGATGTATCCTTTATTGTATGTGGAAGGGTTGGATTTATAGAAAAGAGAAGCCAGGAGAAATAGGGGTAGAGGGAGAGCAAAGGGATTGGTCTGGGCAGGGTGGTAAGTGGGCACCTTGCCAGTTGATAGGTGGGGGTAGGTAACCTGTGAATTCCTAATTTGCATAAGCTGAGTGGCGGGAAGTATGCACGATTCTAGACATGGATTTGATGGTAATAGTTGCAGAGACATTTGTCACCTGGAGCTGTCATCTATTGTCAGCCCTGCTGGCGTGACAATGCAGGATTCACTGTGGCTTACTTAGGGAGCCGGGAGGTTTAGGGTTAAGGGTGGAGGGTGGGAAGCTCCTACCAGAATCTCAGTGCAGAGACCACCCCGGGCTTCATCCTGCCTCAACTTCCCTTAACCCCATATCCTCTGTGCCCTTTTAGCAAAGTCCCACACTAATGAAAGAAGTTTAATGAAAATGGGGAACTATTTTTTAATGTATCAAGAAGCCAAGGATGTCCAGTGGGAGCAGAAACTGCTACTGACTCTTCCCAGTTTCTGTTTTCTTTTTCTTTCACACTAGAATTCCTTATTTTCAGCCGAGCACATGGTTATCTTAACACTTAAGTATGATGTATGACTAATTTCTGGCTAAGAGACATAAATAGAAGTACTCGATGTTACTTGTGGAAAAGCATTTTTTAAAGGATGGATCATGTCCTTTTTTGGTGCCTATTTCTTGGTCTTGAATCCAATGTGAGTATAATGGCTGAATTATATGGTTTAGCAGCCTTGTTATTTATTCCATAAAGTCATAACTTGACTTGCAACAGCTCTGAAAGCCTAACAGTAAAGGAATGGTCAGACCAGTGCCGGGCTACCCATTCATGGACTTTATTTACATGAAAAAGGAATAAATTTCTATCTTGTTATAACACTCTAATTTTGAGATTTTATTCTTTTTATAGCTGAAATCAATTCTCTAAGTATTACAGAAGTTTATGACAATGGTCCAGGCTGTTTCTGTCTTCCTAGTTTACCAACCTTGTTGAATGGCTCTCTTATTTATGTCAATTTCATTGTAGCAAAATGAATCTTTGACCTACAGATTTTATTTTAGGTAGAAAGAGTAAGGAGGAAATAGGAAGAAGTGATTCCTACTTACTAAAAATAAACATTCTATAATCCACAGGAGACTTCATTTTTGTTATAATGAACAGACTCTGATATTTAATTTGATATTTAATAAGCAGATGGACACACTTATACTGGAAAAAGAATAAAAGTGTTAATAAGAAGATAATAATAAGAAATGGAGATTAATGAGACCAGTAATAAGGTCAGGAGCAGAATTCAGAAAGAACAAGTTCTGAACAGGACAAAAACCTCCTAAGTGGGGAAACACTAATGTCCGAATGACAATGTTTACTAAGCTCAGAGGAAGAGGAGGACTGACATCCATAGAGCAAAGTCATAGACCAGAGTTAGAACTGGAGTCGTGTCAGCAACGAGTGGGCATTTAGAGTGATAGTGGGTGGATGGTGACAGCCCGTGGAATAGTGATGAAACGCTGAGCAGAAAGTTAACCTCCTAACACATCAAGGACGATCAGTCAGAGCAGCAATAAGATCTACACAGAGGAGTTTCAGAAAATAGTGATGAAAATTTCGGTTGTATAGATAGCATGAAATGCAAGAGGTGGCTATACAGTGTGAATAAGACTGAAGGGTGTTCCCAGGGATTAATTTGGAGACTACTATTTTTCAGGAAGGATTTTAGTAAAGCAAATAGTACCATCATCAGCTTATAGTAAATTAAGGGGTTCTATAGTTTGCATATGGCTTAAGTGGGTTAAGGTAACTGTTACCTTCTTATTGTTAAAACAAAACACCCAAACCAGAATCAGCATTTGAAAGGAAAGAATTAATTTCATCATACAGTCTCATGGAGAAGTTTCATTGTGGAGGGGAAAACACAGCAATAATTCTTAGCCAGGTAGGCATCACTTCTTGTCATATAAACTAGGAGGAAGCAGCCAGACTGAGCAAGGGGGTCAGATTCTAAATTTCAAGGCCCTCCCCCAGTGACACACCTCCTTCATCGAGGCTCCACCTCTCAAAGGCTCTACCAGCTGGGGATCAAGTATGAATATTAATCACAAATACATGAGGCTATGGGGGCATTTTACATTCAAACCACCACAGTTACCCACAGGCTCATGTTCAAAAAGTTTGGTCCACAGCGTGAATATGTAAACCTAGTAAGAGGTGATTAAGTAATTGTGGACACTGAACTCAGGACAAATTAACACACTTGTTTCTGCAACAGTATATTGTTTTGAAAAGAGGAAGTCTGACTCCAAAAATCCCTCTGATTTTCTGTCTCCCCATGAAACCATTTGGCATGCAGCCATATTCAGTCCCATTTCCTGACATGTGGTAAGCATCGGGGAAAGCATTGGGGGATGCTCCAAGAAAAACAGATGGAGCCACACATTCTTGGACTTTGGACCTCTTTTACTTATAAAGAATCCAGCTTCAGGTAGTCTGTTTCCATTACAACAACATAAAACAGACTAATACAAAAGCCAAAGGAAATATAAGAAACTAGATTCAATACTGACTATATTTAAGCTTGGCTTTTTAATAAATATGTATCTCCTTTCTCTTTAAAAATATAAAGAATGAAAATTTTAATTACATAGAGGAAATAAAAATGTAAGTATTCCTTTGAATAAATACATTTCTCAGCATTCTTTCTCCACCGAATTTTAATTGCATTGTTCTCTTGAAGTGGTATTGACTTACAGATGCAGAGATCTAAAAACACCTCTATCTGAGAGAGGTGACATCTGCCTCTCCCTATGTCAAAGGAGTGAAATGGATTATTTTCTCTTAATATGAGAAGACAATTTCAAAGTCAAAATATCTTTGATAAAAATGGTGATCTTTTATGTGCTTTAACATTTATATTCCAGACATTTAATCTCATCAACAAATTATGCATTACTCTTTAAGTAATGCATGAACCAGATCCAAGGGACAAATGTTCTGAGTGGTATTGCATCAAGAGCACATGAAAATTCTGCCAAGTTGACTTGGTAAAAAGTCACTGAGAAACTGTGTTAAGCCAATCAAGAAAATGCTGGATGGGATCCCAAAGAATCATAAAAGTCTATGCCAGGAACTGGAAGCATATTCCTTCCTCATCAGAACCCGAAGCAGTTCTCATTCTGAGACTGAAAGAAAAATAAGACTGAGGTGGTCAGTAGCTTGTTCAGGAGTCCACTTGGACTGCATGGCATGAGCCCAGTCTTTCCAGACAGGCAGGGCAGTGAGTGTGTTTCCACACCTGCCTTATGGAATGAGTGCTTCAGAGAACATTTTTAAAAAGAGAACAAAGGGACTCATTAATTTACTGATGTTTCTATTTTATTTTTTTAACATTAAGCATTTTTTAGAGAAGAAATTGGAATAATCTGACAAAAGGGCATCATCAGTGAAGAAACTCTATGGGAAGTCAACCTCTGCTGCAGGAATGACAACCACATACTTATATCCTGGGTTGCAATGAATGTGAATTCAAAATAGATTGGTTGTCTACTGAAACAACTCAAGGTCAGATTTACATAGGTAAATCTGAGAAATGAGAAAGAAGTCACTTATTTTAGCTCAATGATTGGGAAGGGTCATAAAACTTCTGTGGTGCTAGTGAAAAGGAGAAACAATGCTAACATAGTGGTATATAGCCTTACACACAATCATGACAAGCAAGGTCCTATCTGCAAATGTGTATATTTATATAGCACCAGGCAAAATAGGGCATTTATCACTCTAACTCCAAGAATCATGCAATACCCAATTTTTAAAATATTCTTCTCTAAATATGTTTTTATTTGTTTGAGAGAGAAAGAGACATACAGAGAGAACATGGGTGCCTCAGGGCCTCTTGGCACTGCAAACTCCAAATGCATGTACCACTTTGTGCCCCTGGTTTTACATAAGTACTGGAGAATCGAACCTGTGCCAACAGGCTTTATCGGCAAGTGCCTTTAAACACTGAGCCATCTCTGCAGTCCTAAAATAATCTTAAGACTACACTTCAGATTAAAAAAGAGAAAATAAAGCAAAAATAAAAAAAAGCCCTGGATAATTTTCGGCAGGCAAATTGCTATGAGTATGCTTTAAATATAAAATTTTTCAAATACCAATAGAAGTTACTTTTTGCTAGCATTCCACAGTGTTACCAGATGGGTGCTACAAATCAGGGTTGGGAAAGCAAGCAGACTGGAACAACAGAATGTCCGGGCCAGCAACCCAGAGATTGATGGATGGATAGTAGACTGTTAGAGTATTTATTAGTTATTTGTTTATCACTGACCAAATTATTGACAAATTAAATGAGAAGTAACTTCTTTTAGCTCGAGGATGGAGAAGGTTCAGTCCATCAAGACAGGAAGCATGACAGAAAAGAGCAGCTCATGTCATGGAGGGCCAAAAAGTATAGAAAGAGGAGTACTTGTGATCAACCAGCTTTCTTTTCTTTTTCCAGTTTTCCAAACAACGGGATTGTACTGCCCACATTCAGTGTGGGTCTTCGCTCTTCAGCTCAACCTCACTAGAAATACTCTCATAGATACAACAAGAGGTGTACCTCACCTAGGCACACCTGAGTGATCCTAAATCCAGTCAATTTGGCAATGAATATTAACCACCATGGCTGGGTGTGGCAGGGCACGGTGTCTTTGGAAATAAATAATACCCAAATCTTGGTTGAGGTTAGAGAACAGGATGCAGTAATGGTACTGAAGTAGGAAGTTGTTTAATAACAGAAAGTGCTTGGATTAAGCCAAAGTCAGAGCTATATGTTATGCTAAAACAAGAAGAAAAGGGAGAAAAAGATTTAATAGTTGTTTCAAACACATGATTGAAGTAATAGGTCATGGAATTTGAAGGTAAGAAATTAAAGTTAGAAGGGACCAAACAGTTTGGAGAAAATAAAATTGGATCTTATTTAGTAAAGGGCAGTGGATAGAGAAAAGAAAAAATGAATAGCGCTGATTTGTGGCCAGAAAGGAAAATAGAAACTAGGAAGTGGAAAATATATAAAGCTAACATATGGCCTAGTAATTCTACTCTTGAATAAATTTTCAAGAGGAATGAAAGCCCACGTCAACACACTACCTTGCACATGAATCATTATAACAGTATTACTCATAACATCAAAAAAAAGTAGAGACAAACTGAATTGTCTATCAAAGATAAGGAGTTAAACAAAATGTTACCTGTCTATACAATGAACTTATTAATTGACCCTATGAAAGAATGAAGCCCTTATATTCTACAATATTCACAAAAGACCATCATATTACACGAGTCCACTCATACGAAAGTCCAGAATAACGAAATTTGTAGTAATGGAGATTAGGTCAGCAATTTCTTAGGAATGAACAGTGGGGACGGTCAGGATAGAAGGCTGACAGCTAAAGGCTGTGGGACTGCTTCTTTGCATGTGTATAAGCATATGGTATAGATCCATGCATGTGTGTGGGAGGTTACATGTGCACATATGTGTATATGCATGTGGAGGCCACAGGACAACATATGTAGTATTTCTAAATGGTCTCCATACTCTAAAACATTTTATATTTTCAGTCTTTTTTAAATGTGTATCATAAGTTGCATTTCACTGAGGATTAAAAATGTTGAATACTTTAATGCATTTATTAACCATTAATAGCTCTACTTTTATTGTGTTTTATAAATATTTGTCTATTTTTATTGGGTATATCTTTTATTTTCGAGTTGTAAAAATTCTTTATATATTATAGCATAGTCTCTTTCTTAGATAAATTTCTCGTGAATATTTCCCCCAGCCCATTGTTTATCTATTATTTTCTTAATAGTGTTTTTGATTAGAAGTTTCTGATTTTAATCAATTTCAGTTTGTGGCTTCTTTACTCCTATTTCCATGAAACTTTGACCCTTTAAAAGTTTTTGAAAATGTTTTCCTATGTTTTATGCTAGAAGCTTCACAAAATTTTCTACTTATAGAATCATAATCCACTCAAAATTGATTTTTGAGTGTTGGAGTCAGCTCCTTGTTGCTGGACAAGCATCTAGCCAGTCACAGCTTATGGGAGGAATGGGTTTACTTCAGGCTTACAGAGTGGAGAGAACACCATCAATGGTGGAAGAACCTGCTTACTTCCATAGATCCAAGCAGAGAGAAACAATTGCAGCTAGAAAATACCACCAGCAGCAAAGAACGAATAGCCAGAGCTCAAACTCCTGTGAACACACCTAGTAGGACTGCACTCAGATCCACCCCCAGTGACACGCCCCTTCTAGAAAGGATCTGCCTGCTAAGGCCTGAAGTTGCAAGCTCAATTTTAATGAAACCCTTGAGTTATGGGGCCATACATTTAAACAATTATATTAAAATGACCAAATTGAGCTTGAAGTAAGGTAAAAGTTTTTTTTTTTAAGTGCAGGCTTTTCATTTCTCTGCTACCATTTGTGAAAAGACGTCTCATTGAATCACTTTGGTGCATCATGGGAACTAAGCTGATACCATGTCAGCATATGTGAGTCTATTTCGAGATGTTGTATCCCCACCTGCTCAGCTCCTCTTTTACTATTACCACAGTTCCTTGAGTATTGTTGCTATACAAAGCATCTTGAAATCAGCTACCTCTAACTGTTAAAGTATTTTTGACTATCATACATTCCTTTCTAAGTACATTTTAAGAATTGCTTGTCTCCATTCTTTAAAAGCTCACATGAAGTTTGCAGAATTCATGATGATTTTTTAATACACACATGTGTATTCAATGTATATTCATAAAAAATTAGAGGAGATTGGACATTTTAATAATATTGAATTTTCCTATTAAAATGATATTTGATATTTCCTTCTAGCTACTTAGGCCTTCAAATTTCTCCTAGATCTGTTAAAGGATGTTTTAAATGAGGTAATATTGTATTGCTTTTGATAAATTAATTACACAATATTTTTATATAAATATATTATTAAATTTTTAATTTCCACTTGTACAAAAATTTCTTTGAAAGGAGGTACTGTGGATGGAAATAATGGGATCTGGGAGGAGGGAATTGAATACAAAGTCCAAGGCTGTGCATTGAAACCAAAACATTCTCTTAGAAGTGAAAATGTTGGGCTTTCCCTGTCCCTGCTTACCTTCATGGTAAAATCTACCTAGTAGAGATTCTTAGGAATGTCTACACTGTGTTCTCTTTTTAAGAAAAATAAAGAAAGGAAATTCCTCTTGTATGAAATAGTGATTAAGCTTAAACTGCCCTATAAAACAGCAGTCTAAGTTAGAGAAAATATTAAAGTATGGTATGACTAAGAATGTCTTTTTATCCAGAACATAGCCTGTCTACCTCTGATAAGAACATTGATAATGCTGGGGAGACTTAACATAAGGATAGACACTATTAGCAAGCAGATTCTGACAGATGTCATGCCCCATTTTGGAAACGTATTTCTGTTCTCTACCACCTGCTCCTCCCCATGACTTAACATGTCTAATGGAAGAGTTTTTATTTGGGAGCTCAGCACCATTCTCATCTTAAACAACTGGAGCTACATTAAATGCTTTGGCGGGTAGAAATATGCATAAAGGATTTATTCTCCCCATTGTTATCAGTAATTTTTTGCTAAATATAAATTGCTATGTTAAATCGATATGCTGAGTTTCCAACTATTGACAACATGTATTGTACAAATTGATTACAAGAGTGTACATTTCCCAGAAAATTCTGATGATCAGTTTTCAGAACTGTGCTCTCTACATTTTTCATGACTTGTCAGTGTATTCATCTACTTGGGACAGTGACGAGATACCAGTTCATTTGGCATTTCAATCTCAGGGAATGGAGAGTTAACAGATGGACACTAGGGCAGACACAAAAGTGGACTTTAGCAAGGGGAGTAGATTTTAAAGAGATATTTTAAAATATGTGAAAATAGAAAAAAGTAAAGAAAAAAGTAAATTTTCTTTTTTTGAAGTTTATTAAGACTTTATTATAGGAGATTATAAAACTCGAGAGAAGGAAGACAGGGATTAAATATCCTATAAAACAGGAGAAGTCTGGAGTGCTTGAATCTGATCAGGTTCCCCCATTCACAGGAAAGGGGACTCTTTTAGGGAGAAAGAAATCAAGGGATAAAGTCAGGCTTAAGGAAAGAGATCTAAGGAGAAAGGAGATCTAGAGAAAAGAGATAAAAACCAGAATCCCTCTTACAGGCTCAAGGATATTTCTTGCCTTTAGCCACTTTTAATTTACTTTTGGGGGTTCTGTTAACCCTAAACTGCCTTATTTCTCCACGTATGGATAGGTAACCCTAAGTGCCATTAGGGAATTACGACAATGAAAGATCTGGATTATTTGAGCTGAGTGGGGTCATAGGGTGTGGCAGTTGGGGTACCCCTCTACTGAACCTACCTAAGGAACTCTGAAATTGCACTGGTATAATAGGGAATGAAGTCCTGCATAAAGATGTTGGGGAGAAAGAATAAAAGCTAGAGGAGTCAGGGAGAAGGGGATACTGAGTTAATTGGGTTTCAAAAGGGTCTTTGGAGTTCTCATTCTCATAGACTTTCAAGCCTTAAAGGGAACTAGAGGAGCAAGATAGAACTAGATTATCATAAAACTATGCAATTGTGGGATTACTTGCAAACAAGAGGAGATAAAAGTTAAAATAGTAGCTAAGTACATTAGGTCTAACAATTAACAGAATTACTATTAACAGAAATAACAGATATAACACTATTTCACCATTTCTAAAGCTGTTCACCAAATGGAATAGCTGAGTCTCACATGATCTGAACACATTTTTACAGATCTTGTTAAACTGATGAGACATTAGCAAAATTATCAAGGAAAAAAAATATATATATATATTGGATTTAACCTTGATAATGGCACAAGTGTTGTTTGGAGCTTCTGTGAGCATATATAAAGCCCCTCTCATCTTTTCAACTTCAGCATAAAGAAGGGAAATTACCTGGTTTGTGTTTCCCAAGGTTTTTAAGGCATATTTGACTCTCGTGTTACACTCTTCTGCTGGATGTTTAAGACCAAGTAAGTAACCAAGGTCAGGTTCAGCTGTTTATGAAAGACTTTGACAGATCTCTGAGGAGCCCCATGACTCTTTCAGCATTCATCCCATCTACTGGGATAGGCCAATATCTTGCTAACCATGTGGCATCCCTTGGAAACACTGAGGACTGTTTCTTCTGCTTTGACCTCCTCTTGAAGATTATACATTGAGTGAAGAGTCCAACCGCTGGGTCTCCATGACTGATCAAGAAAATAGATGTCCTAGAGGTGTTCATTTGTCTGTTGGATAGCTTGACCTGAGGGCATGAACCAAAATATTTAGCCCCAATATACTCATTGGATGTGATATTTCCATATGGTTATTAAACAACCAGAAGGACAGTGACACCAGTCCTGAAGAAAAGTGTGGATATATCGCATACTTGATCATCACTTGTCTTAAGCAAAACAAATCTAGTTAAAGGATGGGATAACATCTATCTTAGGTGGCCTGGTTATGTGGCATCTAATTATATCATTAAATACCTAACATTTTTAAGTACAGGTAAAACATGTTGACAGCGTAGAGATAACTTTTCAGGCCAGTAGGAACTGACTTGGAGGCTGTGGTTCCCATCTAGAAGCACGAACAAACTGGAGGTGTCAGTGGAGGATCACCCTTTTCTTTTCTTCCTCCTGCCTCTGAGCTCAATGTCTAGAGGGGTTGCAGCTTAGGAGAGGGCTACCAGTGCTCACAGACTGCTCTTGGGACCTTGCTTCAAGTGATGGAAATGGTCCACTCATACCCACAGCTCACAGTCTAGATCCCTGATGGTAAGATATAATTATTTTTAATAGTTTATTTGAGAGAGACATAGACAGAGAAAGAGGGGGACAGACATAAAGAGTGTGAGTATGGATGTGCTAGGGCCTCGGGCTATTGCAAATAAAACTCCAGAGATATTCACCACTTTGTGCATCTAGCTTTATTTGGGTACTGGGGAATCAAACACAGGTTGTCCAGCTTTCAGGGTTGACAAACTACCATGTGCCTTTAACCAACCAGCCCTCTCTTCATCCTTAAGATATTTTTAAAATGTAGAGAAACGTACATTATAAATTCCCAAAATTAATCAAAAAGATCAAAATACCAATCATGGGTTGGAGAGATAACTCAGCAGTTAAGGCACTTGCCTGCAAAGCTTAACCACCTGGGTTCGATTCCACAGTACCCATGTAAAGCTAGATGTACAAAGTGGTGCACACATGTGGAATTCATTTGCACTGGCTAGAGGCTCTCTCTCTCTCTCTCTCTCTCTCTCTCTCTCGCTCTCTCTCTCGCTCTCGTTCTCGCTCTTGCTCTCGCTCTCGCTCTCTCTCACTCTTTTCAAATAAATAAATAAAATTTTAAAATATTAAAAAAATACTAACCATGATCATGTTGATCAAGCAAAGACCTTTATAATGACACAGGTATGTCATTATCCAGACCCTTCATTCTCTTTCTGCATATTTTGCTCTGACTCTACCTGAGCAAAGCCATCACATTAGACCCTCTTAAAAGTTCAGATTTCCGAGTCCAACACAGACTTACTGAATCCCATTCTAGCAGGAGAGGAGTGCAAGTGATAAACCATATATTCAAGTTAAATTTAAGTTAAATACTGTAAAATCTAGCTTACATTAGATAGTAAATAATGTTGACAAATTTTATAAGCTCATTTTTAATAAAGGAAATCACATTCTTCTATTGACTTTCATTGCAAAAGTAAAGATGTGACTTTCATTGCAAGGGGATCAGGGGCTGCATTAGCCTTGTCTTCTGAAAGATTCCCAGAATGAGTCATCACTTAGTTGTTATTGTTGTACCATTTCCAGTTACCAATTCTCCAGATAAACTAGTGGTACATGACTCTGACCCCTGTACTCACAGGGGCTACAGATTTGTTTATTTTTGCAATTAACATGTAATACACCAGCCCTTCCTGAAATTCATTCTTGTAAGCTCCATAGACCCAATTATTAGCTAAGTGATCCACATTTCTCACTTTCAGTAAACTTGGCAAACAACTTTTAACAAGAGCAGGACTTTTTTTTTTTTTTTTTGCTACCAGGTACACATATCATATTTTGAGTAATTTATTTTTTTAAAAAACAGTAAACTGGGCATGGTGATGAACACCTTTAACACCTTTAATCTTAGTACTTTGAAGGCAGAGGTTGGAGGATCACTTTAAGGCCAGGCTGGGACTACAGTGTGCATTCCAGAACATCCTGGGCTACAGTAAGACCCTACCTCGAACAAATGAAACAAAAACTAGTTAAATTAGGGTTTGGGGAGAGAGTTCATCAGTTAAAGGAGCTAGTTTGCAAACCTTGCCAGTCTGAGTTTAATTTTCCAGCACCCAAGTAAAAAGCCAGAGGCAAAGTGGCACACATGCCTATGATTCCAATGCCCAATGCCCTATGTCAGTGGGAGGCAGAGCTCAGAGAATCTGGAAGCTAGCAGGGGGGAAACAAGGAGAGATGCATGAGGGATCGTGTCTCAAAAGAAGAATGTGGAAGGGAGGAGACAAACAGCTTGAGGTGATCCTCTGACCTTCATATGCTGAGCCTCTGTACACACGCACGTGCACACATACACACACACACACACACACACACACACACACACGATAAACATGGTAGTCCAACACTGTAATCCTACTTACCCCTTGGGCAGCTGAGAAAGAAGGGTTGTAAACTTGAAGCCAGTCTGGGCTGCACAGTAAGATCCTATCCCAAACAAACAGAATCAAAATGACTCTTATCAGGTGTTTCTCATGAGGGATATTTGGGAAAACGTGCTCAGAATGCGGTCTAAAATGAACCAGTCAAATTAAGTAAGCAAATCTAACCCATGGCCAAGTGAACAGTAAATTTAGAAATGCATTCTTTCTCAGGACTGATGCAGAGCTATCATAACCAATACCATGGTTTGAACATCAAGATATTTTCTGGGATTAGGGAGATGGCTTATTGGTTAAAGGTACTTGCTTGCAAAGCCTGCTGGCCTGGGATCAATTCCCTGGCCACCCACTTAAAGTCAGATGGGCATTCAATTTGCAGTGGCAAAGATCCCGTGACCTCTGGCAGATATTTGCAAAGGCATTTATAAATTCTCAGAAATTTCTCAGAAATACCTGTATCCAAACTGCCAAAAAGACAATATGGTAGCACAACCAGTTGTCTTCAGAGTTGATAAAACAGAATCGGTCCCTTTTTCTGTCAAGGAAGGACAGTTCCCAGGTCTATATAACAAATCGCTGCTGTTTAAGTATTCAGAGCTGTGCCAATGAATGCTTCAGCAGCCTTCCACAGTGCATGGCAGGCACAAGCCAGTGCCAGAATCAGAGAGGAATTAGACATATGTACAGGTCCTGCCCAGCCCAGCAGCTCCACTGTCTGTGCCCCTCTATTGATCATGATGGAGAGCCTTGATTTTTATAGGCTTTTACCTGACCTTGGAAGGTGATGGTATTGAAAAATAAGCAGGCTTCTGCCAACTCTCAAATGTTTTTCTTTATAGTTTCAAGGCAATGCCCATAAAAGTTTTAATTCAGGCAGTTGAAGATAAGGTGAAGGAGAAAATTGATTTTCAAAGTCAGCTGGGGCTCAGAGAAAATCTAGTTACTTTATAACACCCTGTGGTTCAGTCCAGCACTGGGGATAATAGGATGTATAAGGTAACTCCGAACAATTCTAACTCAATTTCCGTGTCCACTAATGTTCATCAACACCCACTCTGTTCCAAATTATGTTCATGAGGTTTACTTAGCTATGTTTTGAGCTCCTATTGAAATCAGGATATGACTTCCATCATCGTATCCATCACATCTAACGTGCATGATGTTTGGCATGTAGTTGTTTAGAGGTTTTCTGGAGCTGAATAGAACAGATGAGGAGTGAGATGAAACAGAAAGGCAGGTAAGGAGAATGGAAGGATACTTACTGAATCAATTAAATTTAGAAAATTATAATTTTATTTACTAAATAGAATACAATATTAATATCTGCATACTGTCTTGAAAAATGCCCTGAGGAATGGGCAGATTCCTCAGGGGATAAAGCCCTTGCCACACAATCATAGGACCTGAGTTTGAATCCTCTGCACCCACATAAAATGCCAGATGCAGAAGTGCATTCTGGAATCTTCCCAGCTGGGAAAGAGGTGGACCCTAGTGCTTGTTGGCTACCTCCCGTAGCTGAATCAGTGAGAGACCCTGTGTCAAAAATAACTCCAGGGCTACAAAGTTGGCTCAGTAGATACGAGTGCTTGCTGTGTGATGTGAGGACCCGATTTCTGTCTCCAGTTCCCATGAGAAAAGCTGGCTGTGGCCATGAACACCTGTCACCTGTCCTCTGAGCAGCGCTGATGGAGGCAGAAACAGGAGGACGACTGAACCTCACTGGGGATTTGCCTTAGATCCCAGTTTCCTCTAAGGGTTTCTAGCCACTGAGCAGATCCCTTAACCCATCAGGGAGCTGTCGCCTAGGTTCAGTGCCACAATTGAAGGGTGTGTACACCTCGTCACATAGCAGTGTCCCCTGCTTTCCTTCAGCATTGTTGGCCTATTTCCCCTGTCAGTTCATGTAGCACTTTCCAGCACTATATGGACTCCACCTACTGAACTGCTGCTTACTTTCAGATTGCAGCCGGGTCTCTCCATGTTGTACGATGGCAGCCTGTGGTGGATTCAGCAATAGGGTCTTCTCTTTTACTCTTTTTCTCTGTGTTTTGACAGAAGCCTGTCTTGTTTGGGGGACCTCCTTGGTCTCTGGGATCAACATCTCATTGTGGGAAGTAACTGATTTCTGGCCCTGGGAGCTGCAAGCCAGAGCCAATTGTATTGGGGTTAGGCTTTGCCCAGCCCTCTTAAGGGCACTTTACTCCATATTCCAGTGAAGGGCTAGATCTTTTATCCTGCTATCTAAGAGAAGAATTATATGGTTTATTTTGGATTTTATTTAATTAATTTATTTTGGATTTAGTTGTGTGTCTATCGCCCCTGCCTTCCCATTCCCTCCCAAAATTATCTCTACTCTTTTTTTTTTTTTTTTTTTGAGGTAGGGTCTCACTATAGTTCAGGCTGATCTGGAATTATGCAGTGCCTCAAACTCAAAGCATCACACCTATCCTCCTACCTCTGCCTCCACAGTGCTGGGATTAAAGGCTTGCACTACCACACCTGACCCAATCTCTACTTTGATGTGAATGAAAGAGTAGAAACCCCAAACTGAATTCCTGACTTGTCCGTCACAAAAAATCTAGGTCCACATACAAGTTTCCTGAACTCAGCTGTTAGCATTCTCTTCCTCTGACTCATCAGCCAAAAGCCTAGTAGATGTTTTTGACCTCTCTTGTTATTTTTCCTTTTTTTACACAATATTCTACCTGCAAACATTCTTGACTCTACACCTAAAACCTCACCGCTCTAGAGTTTTGGCTACTTTCCCTCAAGATCATGATTACCTCTCACATCCTGCAGTGGACCCTACTGTATTCTCTTGCCACTGTCCTGGCTACTATGTGCTCTTTTCTCAGCATAACAGCTGAAATCTTCCTTGAACTCAAAAATGGATTATTATGTTGCTCCTCAAAAGTTTTCAAAAAATTTGCGATAACTGGAGTAAACAGACCATTGGCATGAAACATAGTCTGCGACCATGAATAGGCTGGATACAGTTCCTACTGCGAGAGAACAGCAAACCAAGAAAGGAGCAATTATGCAATGAAGGAGCCTGGGCCTGGGGGAGTCAATCAACAGCCATTAAATTCGGCCAAATATTCCACTCAGTGAGGGGGAACC
>PVHP010042206.1:0-15099 GCA_004024765.1 Zapus hudsonius
TCTTGGGCCATTTGTTATGGGCATAAATATTCGTTGAAGGAGGACATGGGTCACAAGGAACCACCTGACTGCATCTGATTGAACTAGTTCAGGTTAGGTTAATAGAGACAGCACCTTGGGGAGCTGGAATAGGTCGTCTTTTTAAGTCTGGCGTGGGTGCCCTTCCATTTTGCTTTAACATGGATGGGTGGTTCTCCTTTAAGCTGGAAGGGTGATTGTCCATTAACCCAGGTGCAGTGAGACCAACCTCTCCTGGGGAGCAGCGCATGGTCAGGTCCCTCCCAGACGGATCTGACCAGGACACATTCACCAGGCTGGTGCTGGTGCATAGGAAATTCAAGTTTCTCTTAAATCAGGTCTGACTTTAGTTTGACCTTCTGTAATGTCTAGGTAATGAAATTTAATTCTCTTTAATCCTAGAACTAAAGAGGTTGAGGTAGAAGAGTTGCTATGAGTTCAGGTCAGCCTGGGCTACAGTGAGATCTTACCTCGAAAAAACAGAAAAAAAAAAAAGAAATTTAGCTACGGCCTGGAGAGATGGTTCAGTGGTTAAAGGCTCTTGCTTGCAAAGCCTGACAGCCCAGGTCTGATTCCCCAGGACCCATGTAAAGCCAGAAGGACAAAGTGGGTGGCACCTGTGTAGGAGTTCATGTGCAGCCCCAGCACACTCACTCATTCTCTTTCTGTCTGCCTCTTTCTCTCTCAGATAAACAAATAAAAGTATTTACAAAACCCAGCTCTATCCAGGGACACCTCAGTGATCAAAGTCAAGTCATCCCTCACTAACAGGATGGCCTCCACTTTTTAAGATCTGAGAATCAGTGAGCCAGCTCCCTACTCTGGTGTAGGATGGTTCATACCTGAGGAGGAGTACTGACTATCATGTTCCCCCAGAGGTTAATTCTCTACTTTCTTCTGACAAAAGAGCTGCTACCCATTGGACACATTCAAGCTAGCCCTGTGTAACTGGCTCAAATAATTTGGATATGTATACCACCAGCTTTCATTGTTCCCATGTTCTTGGGTTAGGACTCAATTCTCTTTATTAATGTTGAAAAAGATGAAGGGCTGGAGAGATTTCTAAGTGGTTAAGGCCCTTGCCTGCAAAGCCTAAGGACCCTGATTGATTCCCCAGTCCTCACGTAAAGCCAGATGCACAAAATGGTGCATGCATTTGGAGTTCTTTTGCAGAGGCTGGAGGCCCTGGTGTGTCCATTCTCTCTGCCTGTCTTTTCTCTCTGACTCTCTCCGCTTCCAAATAACTAAATAGAAAAATAGATAAAAAGCTTCCTCTAGAAATGAAAGGGCTAATGGCCGGGCGAGGTGGCTCCTATCTATAATCCCAGCATTCAGGAGGCAGAGTAAGAGGATTGATGTGAGTTTGAGGCCTGCCTGACACTGCATAGTGAATTCCAGGCCAGCTTGGATTAGAGTGAGACCTTACCCTGAAAAACAAAACAAAACAAAACGAGGCTAACCTTGGGGCAGTAATTGGTACTTGTTTAAGATCCTCTGTTAAAGTTAGAGAGATGGCTCAGTGGTTAAAACACTTGCCTTCAAAGCCTAATGACCCAGGTTCAATTTCCCAGTTCCCATGTAAAGCCAGATGCACCAAGTGGCGCATGCATCTGGAGTTCATTTGCAGCAGCTGGAGGCCCTGGCCTCCCATTCTTTCCATCTATCTTCTATCTCTCTCTGCTTAAAATACATACATACATACATACATACATACATACATACATACATACATACATATATTTACATAGAGAGAGAATGGGGAGGAACTGTAAGGTTCGAAGATCCCCGAAGACAGACCACCAGAGACTCGAGTCAGAGCAAACGCATGGTTCGCTTTATTCAGACAGGTTCGAACCTGGACCACAGTCATACAGCTAAGAAGCTAGCTGGGAACTGCGGCACTCAGCCTTCTAGTCGAACTCTTTTTAAAGTCTGAAGCAAACATTATAAATACACAGATGGTCCATCAGTGCCTGGGTAGGCAGCTCAGAGGTCATTCAGGAGCAGACAGAGTGGGAGGAAGGTGGCTGGGGACAGACAGCTCCCTGCTGGAGACAAGACAAATGGACCATGGTGTTTGTGCTGCCTCTGGCCTGCTGCACTCAGTCGCTCTCATCGTGGACCCAAGCGCTGACTCACCTCCCTGGAGGGGACCGAGAGCTGGCTATAGTGTGGACAGTTGTCTGCCTTTTGGACTTGGGCCAAACATTCACATCAAGATTTTCTGGGGTAGGCAGGGATTCAGTGATCCAGGCAGCAGCATGGGAAGAGCTGTGGCCACATGGTAGAGTCAGGAGGATCATTTGAATGGTAAATCCAATAAGAAGGTGACTCTTGGTGTGAGGGAGGTTTAGCCCAGGAAGGCTTACTGGAAGAATGAATGGGAACCCCAGCTCACACCTGTCTCTGTGCCTCCTGGCTAGGTGGGGGGCAGTGTGCAGGGAAACGTGTTCCAGTTCAGGCTGCTGCTGGAGCAGAGCGACAATGGGGACTGTATCCACCAGAGATGGGGAGGCTTCCGGCCCCTTGATGGCTTCCCCAACTGCGTAGTGACCAGTGGGGTTGTCAACTTCTTCCTGGCTCACACAGAACGACTGCTAAGAGTTGGTTTTGATCCCCGCCTGCAAAGAGTGGCTCACTCAGGTAAGATGCAGGGGGTCAGGATGGTGGGAGGGTGGCGTCCACCCTGGAACCTATTCTTGCTAAGGACCACACCAGTGGATCTCCTTCTTTCCCCCAGACTAGGAAGCTTATGGCCCTTGCGCCCTTCTTCACTGTCTCCCTTAGGCTGCCCTGTCTAGCTGAGACACTGCTCTGCTTCTTCCTTTCCCTACAGATCTCCCCCACCCACCCTGCTTCATATTCTTCCAAAAACTCTTTTCCTATTAAACTCCAACTGGCAACTGCTGTCTCCCTTCTTTCCCTTTTATTCCTGCCACCCTGGAGCCCACAGTTACCTTTAATAGAAACCTGATGGCCCTCTGCCTGCATCCCCATCTGAGAAATGAACCTATCTGGGGCTGGAGAGATGGTCCAGTGGTTAAAGTCACTTGCTTGCAAAGCCTGATGGTCCGGTTTCAATTCTCCAGTACCCACATAAAGCCAGGTACACAGGGGCCCATGAGTCTGGAGTGCATTTGCAGTGGTAGGAGGCTCTGGTGTGCCCATACTCACTTTCTGTCTCTGCCTCTCTCTTTCTTTTTTTTTTTTTTTTCAATTTTTAAAATTTCCTTTTATTATTTTATTTGTTTTTGTTTTTGTAGATAGGGTCTTGCTCTAGCCTAGGCTGACCTGGGATTCACTATGTAGTCTCAGGCTGGCCTTGAACTCACAGTGATCCTCCTACCTCTGCCTCAGGCTGGGATTAAAGGTGTGCACCACTACACCTGGCGCTCTCTCTCTCTCTCTCTCTCTCTCTCTCTCTCTCTCTCTCAAATAAATAACATTTTTAAAAATGAACTTGCTGTTCCAGCTCCAGGACAGGGTGTGGCTTCATGTGGGGTTGGACCTCCTCATAGGTGAGAACTGCAAAAGACATAGCTCTCACCTCAAAGGGGATAGGAGATAGTTTATTCTGGAGCCAAATATGAGTGACTATGGCCAGGAGCACAGATTTAGGTTACCCCAATTCTGTGTTCCAAGGTGTTAAGAAGAAAGTCATACACCAAGGCACTTGGCAAATACACAGGTGGGCTGGCCATCAGGAAGGAAGGCGGGTCGCAGCAAGGTGGTGAAGCCTATGCCATAGGCTTCACATGCTATCAGATGACATTCTTGGCCCTTGGTTGGTGGAAGCTGGGGGTCTGCTAGTACATTCCATAAAGGTCAGCACCTGATCAACTGACAGTCATTTGGATATTAGGTCAGACACAGAGGTGGGCAGTATTGGCTGTTGGGGGCCTAAACATAGTCCAAGGTCATCTGGCTCTGTCTTGCAACATTCCATCTCTCTGGGATCTCAGCAGTTTGGTCAGTCCATTCAACCTTGCTGGAAGTGCCTAGAAGTACTGGTAGCAGATGTCGCATTTTCTGGGAACTCCTCTCCTCATGCTGGGGGGGAGGGGGGAGGAGGGAGCCTGGCTTTCTGACTACAGTTCTCTAAGGATCTTTCTTTTCCTCTCTTTGTCTTTGCAGAGTTCTTTATTGATGGGCTGGGGACCCTGCTGGTGGGCTCATGCCCAGAAGTGATTATAGGTCACCAGCCACATATACCAGCAATGGACTCTGAGCTGGCTGCCCTGGAGAAGTCCTATAGAACTTACCGGGTCAACACCTATGCCCAGATCCAGTACAAGCTGGCTCTCCACTACTTTAAGAACCATCTCCAGTGCTCCACGTAAAGGTTCAAGACTCAGGAAACTCACAAGGCTGAGTGACTGGGGGTGTCTAAAGCCGTGGGGCTGGGCAGCTAGGGCTAGGAACGGGAACTCCTAACAAGAGAACATGGACCAAAGAGCTGGAGATAGAACAAAATGGAACTCCCAGCCAAAGGCTTAAGGGTCATTAGAAATGGGCCTTACCACTGATCAGGCCCTGGAGATCACATTCCTAACCATTATTATGTGTATGATACCTTGTAGCAACTCACCTCATCCCCTTTGATCCATGTGAAATAATTTTTATTTTTTATTTTTTTGGTTTTTCGAGGTAGGGTCTCACTCTAGCCCAGGCTGACCTGGAATTCACTATGTAGTCTCAGGGTGGCCTTGAACTCAAGGCAATCCTCCTACCTCTGCCTCCCGAGTGCTGGGATTAAAGGCCTGCCACCATGCCTGGCTGAATGTTTTAATCAGAAGCTGAGGCTGTGCCCTGAGTTTGTGAGTTCAAGGCCAGCCTGGGACTACAGAAGAGTTAGTTCCATGTCAGTCTGAGCTAGAGTTAGACCCTACCTCAAAAAATAAAGATAGAAATTAAGCTGAGGTTGTAGCTCAACTGGTAGAGTGCTTGCCTAGCATGCATGAAGCCCTGGGTTCGATCCCCCAGCACTGCATAAACTAGGTGTGGTGATGTCCACCAGTAATCCCAGCCCTGTGGAGATGAAAGCGAGAGGACAAGGACTTCAAGGTCATCCTGCCAGAGCTATCTGAAACCCTGCTTCCCACTCCACAAGGAAGAACATGGAATGTGCTGGATTATACCACTCTATCGAGAGAACGGCTGCTGGGTCCTTGAAGATTGGTGAAAATTACATAATCAGAAACATTAATCATATGTTTTAAAAGGTGAAATATTTATATGATCTGCAGAGAAACCAGAGTAACCACACATTTCTATACAGTTCTGTTTTGTAGATTCAAAATAATATGAGGGCTGGGGAGACAGATGGCTCAGTGGTTTAAAGCACTTGCTTGCAAAACCAGCTGATCGTGGCTTGATTCCAAAGACCCACATAAAGACGGATGAACAAAGTGGCTCATGCATTTGGAGTTCCTATACAGGGACAAGAGGCCCTGGGAAGTCCATAATGTCAAATAAAAACATTTTTGAAAATATGGCTAATTCAGAAAAACAAAAACAAACAAACAAACAAACAAAAAAAAACATGAGCCTGGCATGGTGGTGCACGCCTTTAATCCCAGCACTCGGGAGGCAGAGGTAGGAGGATCACCATGAGTTCGAGGCCACCCTGAGACTACATAGTGAATTCCAGGTCAGCCTGGGCTAGATAGTGAGACCCTACCTCGAAAAACCAAAAAAAAAAAAAAAACCAACAACAACAACAAAAAAACCCATGAATAACCAGGGTTCTTGATGTGCAAGACTGCAATGAAACTGATGGTTTGACATCACTGTAACAGCTGATGGATGAGGGTGCTGAGTTCAGAGAAGTTCAGACAGGTCATGCGTGGAACGTAATATCAGCTCTTCACTTGGGCAGCTGTGTGGATGTGGAATGCTATTAAAGCGATATTCAAATGATATTGAAACAAAAAACTTTATGAGCAAACGAAAGCGAGCTTTAAAGACAGCTATAAACTTTCATAAACCACAAACATAAGTGAAACAATGTGGGTCATTTCTGGTACATTCTTAGGTCAGATGGAGACAAAACTTAACCCTAGTTAATCATAAGCAAGCAACCAACATGATTGTGGGAATGATTCCATATTAAAATGAAGTCTTTCAATTGTTTCGTTTGTTTGTTTGAGGTTGGGTTTCACAGTAGCCCAGGCTGACTTGGAATTCACTCTGTAGTTCCAGACTGGCCTCAAACTCACAGGGGTCCTCCTATCTCTGCTTCCCAAGTGCACACCACCATGCTGGCAAGTCTTTTTTTTTTTTTGGTTTTTCGAGGTAGGGTGCACCCCCCCCTTTTGATCTTTTCTGGCTCTTTTGATCTTTTCTTGCTCGTTCTCTCTTTCTGGTCTCACGTAGCCCAGACTGGCTTTGAACGTCTGATCTTCTTGCACCCACTTCCCTAGCCCTGGTTTATCACCATGCCCACCTTAAAAAAAATCCCAAGAATTTTAAAGATCAAAATCAGTGAGAGTGGTGGTGTATGGCTTTAATCCCAGCACTTGGGAGGCAGAGGTAGGAGGATTGCTGTGAGTTCAAGGCCCTGAGACTACATATGAATTCCAGGTCAGCCTGGGCTAGAGCGAGACCCTACCTCGAAAAATGAAAAACAAAACAAAAAAATAAATAAAATTTTTTTAAATTTATTGTCCATAATGAGTTACAAAAAAAATAAATAAAATTTTAAAAAATTAAAAAAAAAAAGGGCTGGGGAGATGGCTCAGCGGTTAAGGTACTTGCCTCCAGTGCCTAAGGCACCGGGTTCAATTCCCCAGGACCCACATATGCCAGACCCACAAGGTGGTGGCCCTGGTTCTCTCTCTCTCTCTCTCTCTCTCTCTCTCTCTCTCTCTCTCCTCTTTCTCCTTTCTCTCTCTGCTTGAAAATGAATAAAATATATTAAAAAACAAAAATAAAAATAAATAAAAAAAGGAAAATGAAAAACAAAAAAAATCAGGTCCTCATACTTACAAGATAATCACTTTACCAACTGTATCCCCAGCCTCCCTACACCAAAAAACAAACAAACAAAAAAAAAACTTTGGGGGGCTAGAGAGATGGCTCAGCGGTTAAGGTGCTTGCCTGCAAAACCTAATGACCGGAATTCAATTCCCCAGTACCCACATAAAGCCAAAAGCACAAAAGGGGAGCGTGCATATGGAATTCCTTTGCAGGGGCCAGGGACCCTGGTGTACCCATTCTCTCTCTCTCTCTCTCTCTCTCTCTCTCTCTCTCTCTCTCTCTCTCTCGTTTGCCAATAAATTAAAATTTTTGGTTTTTCAAGGAAGGGTCTCGCTCTAGCCCAGGCTGACCTGGAATTCACTATGTAGTCTCAGGGTGGCCTTGAACTCACCGTGATCCTCCTACCTCTGTCTCCCGAGTGCTGGGATTAAAGGCGTGCGCCACCACGCCCGGCTAATAAATAAAAATAATTAATTTTAGAACTAAAAATGTGAACAAGGGAACTTTTAGTTTAAAGACACACACTCTCTCTCTTTTTTTTAAAAAATTTATTTTCAAGCAGAAGAGATAGGGAGAAAGAATGGTCAAGTCAGGGCCTCTTGCCACTGGCCAAACGGACTCCAGTGTGAGCTCCAGGTCAGCCTGTGCTGGAATGAGACCTTCCCTGAGGGGAGGGGTAGCAGTAGAGGTGTTGAGATTCTTGCCTGTGATGGCAGTCCCCAGGGGAGAAGTGCAGGTGGCCCCTGGTCAACAAGAAGCAGGAGGATGAGGAGCAGGCAGAGCCGGGGGCAGCCTGCCCAGAAGCCTCCCCCTCCCCCTGCAGGGCTGCAGGGTGGGGAGCAGAGGATGGGGGAAGGGAGGAAAGCAGAAATGGAGGCGCCTGAGGGAGAGAAGAAGGCATAAAAGAAAAGAAGAAAAGGCTGATGGGTCGATGTGCTCATAGAAGGTGTGTAACCACCTTTCCCCATCAGAGTCACTGAATGCGGAGTCCAAACAGAGGCTGGGGCCAAGAAAGATTGGTGGGGGGCAGAGCTGGAGATGCGGGGCATCCCTTTTCACTAGCACAAGGAGGCACTGTTACTTGTCTGGCTCAGCCAGATCTCTGAGGAAAGTAGAGGATTTGTGTCCCTTGTGGTGATATAGCAGCTTGAGCCTGGACTGAACATGAGTGACCTTGACATTAAGTACAAACGGTTTTCATTTTGACTACTCAAAGCAATACCGTACCTTATGTACAATGTGTACCTCTATTTATTCTGTTATTCATGTACACAGGCTAACAAGAAACTTGGAAGAATTTTTTTTTTTTTTTTTGTGTGTGTGTGTGTGGTTTGTTCCAGGTAGAGTCTCACTCTAGCCCAGGCTGACCTGAAACTCTGTAGTCTGTACTCACAGGCTGGCCTTGAACTCCAGGTGATCCTCCTACCTCAGTCTCCCATGAGCTGGGATTAAAGGTGTGCACCACTAGGCCTGGCAGAATATCTTTAAAGTCTCTTTCCTGGGCTTTTCTTCGTTCTTTCATTCATTTATTTTTGAGTCCCACTCTAGCTCAGACTAACCTGGAACCTAGCTTAGCCTTGAACTCAGTGATCTTCCTACCTTGACCTCCCCAGTGCTAGGATTATAGTCATGAATCACCACATCCAGCTCAGGAATTTTTTAATTTAATTTTTTATTTTCATTCATTTATTTTTCAAGGTGGGGTTTCACTGTGGCCCAGGCTGATCTGCAACTTACTCTGTAGTCCCAGGCTGGCTTTGAATTCACAGCAATTCTTCTACCTTTACCTCCTGAGGGTTGGGACTAAAGAAGTGTACCATACCAGGCCAGGAATTCTCTTATTTGTTTTTGGAGGCAGGGTCTCATGTGGTCCAGGCTGGCCTCAAACTCACCATAGAGCTGAAGAAGACTTTAAACTCTTGATCCTCCTGCTTCCAGGCAAGTGCTGTTACTACACGTGGTTGATCCTAGACTTTCCTAGCATGAGATGCCGTCTTTAGAATGTCATACGCTGGATTTATGGTAAACTGATTTGATCTTCCTATTGTTGTATTACTTCAAAAATAATTTTTGGCCAGGTGTGGTGCTAAGGGCCTCTGAATACACAAGTTCCTCTGGGTGTCCCTATGGCCTCTGAGTCATTTAGTAAGTCACTAACTACATCTAAAGACCAGCAAGAGCTAGAGCCTCATCCCAAGAATTCATGGAAAGGGAGGGTTGGTAGCAGGGTCTGAGCCTGCTGTGCACATGGTCCAGTGAATCATGAATAGCATGATCAAGATCCTTAGCAGTCTGCTTGGCTGGCCATTTGGGCTGCCAGTGGACATGGCTACCGCCATTGCCCTAGGGAAAACGGGATGTCATAGTCATAGATGTCACCAACATCTGAACAAGTTCTAAACTGTCTCGGCTTCTGGACTTTAGATTTTAAGTCCAACTGCCATGCTAAGGACATATACACTTTCCACTCTGGCTGTGAGATGCCAGGAGAGAACGACTCTATCTCCCTTGGGGCACAGCCCTGCTGTCACTCAGGCTCAACAACGCTGGGTTCCTCAAGAAAGTGAGATGTGTCACAGGCAAACGAATGGCCAGTGTTCACGACACACATGCATAGCTTTCGAGTTTGTACACAAGTGGGATTTTATTATACCCACCAGCTGGGAATTAGATCCTTGGGGTGGGGTGTATTTGTCTTTCATCTCAATACAATGTTATTCCCTAAATTCTAGCGTGACATTATGGAATGGCCATTTACATGACCAACTTCCACTGCACTGGGCACGGTGGAGAACATACCCTTGAACGTGTGTGCTGGCCCAATAGAATAAGCTCCCAAAGGTGAAATGGAATGTAAACGCTGTTGTCAGGCCGACCTGCAAAAAACACGAAACGTGTCAGCAACACATACGCAAGCGATTAAAGGGAGTCGTGTGCCAGCAGGTCTCAGAGAGTGGGGGGCTTCAGAGGAAACCTCGGGTGAACCTGAGCCTGGAGCAGCGCTGGCTGGCCGGGTGGGGGCGCGCTCTCCGAGTGTGTCGTCACCACGGGTCTATTTACAAGAAACAGACAAGTCTGAAGCCCAGGCTGCACGAACTCCTCCGCTCGGGTCGGGGCTGACGGCAGGCATTTTCCGGACTCAGTGGGACCCAGCGGGACCCAGCATCCTGTTCTCCGGGAGGACCTGGGCCCCGGAGAGCAGGAGGAGGTGACACCGGGGACCAGAGCGTCCGGAATGCAAGGGTCAGGGGGGACCTTTGGGGCTCCGTTTCAGTGAGCCCAGGAGGTCCCCCGGCACCCCGGACCTGTGTCTGCACGCCCCGGAGGTCCCCGGGCACCCCGGGACCTGTGTCTGCAAGCCCCGGAGGTCCCCGGGCACCCCGGGACCTGTGTCTGCGTGCCCCGGAGGTCCCCCAAGCACCCCGGGACCTGTGTCTGCGCGCCCCGGAGGCCCCCAACCGCCCGGGGACCTGTGTCTGCGCGCCCTGGAGGTCCCCCGGCACCCCGGACCTGTGTCTGCGTGCCCCGAAGGTCCCTTGATCCTCGGCATCAGTGGGGTGAGCCAGGACTATAACCAAGCTTTGGAAAGGTTGCTCAACTCCGCATGCCTTGAGAAGGCTCCCTGTCGCCTAAAGCCGCCAGCAGGTCCCATGGTGTAATGGTTAGCACTCTGGACTTTGAATCCAGCGATCCGAGTTCAAATCTCGGTGGGACCTCACCGGCTCTTTTTCTTCGGAGTCATAAAATTCCTGTTTTGGAGTCTGCGGGTGGCGGCATCCACCTCGAGTGGTACCCGGCGCCCAGCTGACCTCCTGTCCCGCTGGCTCCACACGCTTACATTTCAGGCACAGGATCCCGGGCGTCTCAGTGCGCAGGCGCGGGAGTCCGGCGGAAACACCAACGTGTGATGCATGGGAGACTAAACATGACTTCACGCGGAAGCAAAGTCACGGAAGATCCCGAAGAATCCCGAGGCCGCGGCGGCGGCTGCTGAGGGGGGGGCGCGGCGGTCCCCGGCGCGTCCCGGAGCCCCGCCCACCCCACGCGTGCCCGACTCGCTCTCCAACGGGTGCCTGCGCAGAGCGCCGTACGTGGTCGCTCTGGGCACAGCGAATCACATGGCGGGACTGGGCCAGGGGGCGGGGCAAGCGGCGCCCGTGGGCTCCAATTGGTCAGGAGCTAGAACCCGGGCTGGGTTTCCCGAAGGCGGTCTGTCTGGCGCCCAGATTCGTTCGTCCTGGTTGGCCCGGCGCGGGAGGCAGAGGCCCGAGGGTCGCCGTGCGTGCGAGGCCACCCTGGGACCCCATAGTGGATTCCAGGCCAGCCTGGGTAGAGCGAGACTCTCCCTGGAAAAATCACACAAGCAAACAAACAGAAAACCCGACCCTCAGGGTAAGTATATGTTCGCCAGCCCCTTAGGAGGTCTCCTGGCCTCTGGGGTGGGGTGGGCTTTGGAGCTGGGGACCTGGTGAGAAAATGTCTCTTGATCTGGGGGAAGACCGGGCGGGGAGGGTCTGTCCCCGTGGGCGAGTGACGAGGGACCCCACTGACGCATGATGAGGCCCCACAGGAGACTGGCACCGGGACTGGGTGCTCCTTTGGGAGGATGCCATGGAAACAAAGGATCCAAGGTCGGCTCGCCTCTCCCCTGAGCGGCCTCAGCTCCCAGCCCGACCCACGAGCTCCGTAAGCCTTTGAATGGCTCAGGGTGCGGGAGGCATCCCGCATGGGACAGACAGGTTGGGAGGACTTGCCTGTGAATGAGTGTAAAGCTGATCGACAGTATAAAGACGGTGCAGGAGAGAGACAGATTATAGCAAAGGTGGGACTGGAGGGGGGGAGGACCACGGCTCTGCTGGGACAATAGTGTCAATATGGGAAATCGGATTCCTCTTTACAATAAACACAGCTGTAAGTCCCCTGAGAATTATTGACCTGAGGTGAAGGAAGGCAATAAAGTTTTTGGATGACAACATGCCTGGTGGCACACGCCTTTAATCTCAGTACTTGGGAGGCAGAGGTAGGATCTCAGTGAGTTCAAACCAACCTGAGACTCCATAGTGAATTCCAGGAACCTACCTTGAAAAACCAAAAATGAACAAAATAAAAAAGATACAAAAGGGTCTGAAATCTTGATAAATACTTCACCAAGTGAGTGTGACACCTTTTGTGTGTCTGTGTGTGTGTGAGTGTGTGTGTGTGAGCTAAGGGTGGGGGTTGAGGCAAGCAGAGTCTCACTCTAGCCCAGGCTGTCTTGGAACTCACTTTGTAGCCCAGGCTGACCTGGAATTCATGGTGATCCTCCTACCTCAGCCTTCCAAATGGTAGGATTAAAGACATGCAACACCACACCTGCCTTTACTTTATGTCTTTTTTTTTTTTTTTTTTTTTTTTTTTGGTTTTTCGAGGTAGGGTCTCACTCTAGTCTCACGCGCTCTTCCTACCTCTGCTTCTCCAGTGCTGGGATTAAAGGTGTGCGCCACCACGCCCGCCAGGCTTGTATGTCTTTTTCTTGTTTGTTTGTTTTTTGAGAGGTAGGGTCTCACTCCAGCCCAGGCTGACCTAGAATTCACTATGTAGTCTCAGGTTGGCCTTGAACTCACAAGTGCTGGGATTAAAGTCGTGCACCACCACACCCAGTATGAATAATTATTATTATATTTTGCTTTTTAATTTATTTGCAAGCAGAGAGAGAGAGGGAGAGAGAGAGAAAGGGAGATAATGGGTACACTAGGGCCTCCAGCCACTGCAAAGGAACTCCAGATGTGTGGTTCACTGTACAATGGCTTTACGTGGACGCAGAGGAATTGAACTTGGGTCATTAGGCTTTGCAGGCAAGCGCCTTAACTGTTTAGCCATCTCTCCAGTCCCCTTAATGTTCTTTTATCAAACCACCCCAGTAAGAAAGTTAATACTCCGGGTGTGTTGCCCTACCTCTCAAAAAAAAAAAAAAGTACTCAGTTTTTAACAGTAAAAATTAAAGAATATAAAATCATATGAACCTTCACAGGAGTATTTGACGTTAATTATTAATGTTAAGAGATATTTACCAGGCGTAGTGGTGCACACCTTTGATCCCAGCACTGGAGAAGCAGAGGTAGGAAGAGCGCCGTGAGTTCGAGGCCAGCCTGAAACTAGAGTTCCAGGTTAACCATTCTAGAGTGAGACCCTCCCTCAAAACAAAGTTAAAGATATTCATAGCCTGTGGTTTTGAATTTTATCCTTGTCCAAATGCTTCAACTATAAGCATACTAGATGCTTTTTATATCTTGTTTACATGGGTGGCTGGGGAATTGAACCCAGGCTCTCAGATTTTGTTAAGCAATTGCCTTTAACCACGGAGACATGTCCCAGCCCCAAGGAGGCTGTTAAAAATGACCACCATGAGAGACCACTCTGAAAGGAGAGGAAACCCAAACGTAGGGCACAAGATAGACATTTAGGTTATTTCTGCTTACATGTTCCCAGTCTGAGTTGTGACAGAGGCACTCATGGGTGGCAGTTCAAGAGTCAAATAGGAAGAACTTTCAAGGATTTCAGCCGACTAGCGCCTGAACAGGAAATTCAGAAGACACAGAGACCTCTGCCCTCTGTGATGTCACTGAGCACTCACACAGTACCTGGCTTTTAAAAAATATTATTTATTTGAGAGAGGGGGAATAGGGAGAGAGAGAGAGAGAGAGAGAGAGAGAGAGAGAGAGAGAGAGAGAGAGAGAGAGAGAGAGAGAGAATGGGAGCACCAGGGCCTCTAAACGCTAGATGTATTATCACCTTGTGCATCTGGCTTTTCATGGGTACTGGGGAATTGAACCTGAGTCCATAGGCTTTTTAAGCAAGTGCCTTAACCATTGGGCCATCTCTCCAGTCCTAGCACTTGATTTTTTTTTCCAAGGTAGGGTCTCACTTTAACCAGGCTGACCTGGAACTCATTCTGTAACTCTGTTTCAGGAAACTGAGTCACACATAGATGGTGGAGAATCCAAAAATTGATTCATGTCACCATGGACTCAGGGGAATAACTTCCAAAGCCTGAGTGCTGAGCTCTGATCGCTCAGGGGTTTTATAGACAGTGTGGCAGGTGGTCTGACATCACCTTGAATTCTCTACACTATTATAGGGCTGCATGTTTCTAAGGTTATATGATTTGGGGCACCACAGAAAATTCCTTAGCTATACATCAGTGATAAGAAAGTACAGAGGGTGTGTGTGCCCATGGCTGCCCTCACCGGATGTCTGCAGGGAGCCGGGACGATCGCCATTACAAGATGGTGCCCACTTCCTTGCAGCTAAGTGGTAAACAACTCCATATTAGGCAATGCTTTGAGAAAGACGTGCCTTTGGCTCTGCGCATGTGCGAGTTATATAACTGTCCCTAGCCAATCCCGTGGTGCCTGGTGGTGGCAAGTTGGTATCAGCCAATCATGGGGCGACCCGTGTCCTTAATCCCTATATAAGCAGCTGACTTCTATCGCTCGGGCCCCTCGCTTCCTGCTCTCCCTTCAATCAAAAGGCTCTCCAATAAAGTGTGATTTGAGAAGAATCGTTGAGTGGTGGTTGTTCTTCCTCGCTGGTTGAGGAGCTCGCCGCAACTGGTGCCGAAACCTGGGAAACTCAGACACCGAGCGAGGGGCCAAAGAGGATCCAGAACTCGACACACAGAGAGGAGACGTCGGTAAGTATCATCAGCTGATTTCCCCGGGTATGCTGACTACTGGACTGGAAAGTTGGGTGCTTGCTCTTGCCCCCCCCTTGTGGGTATTGGTTGTGGTTGCCTGTTGTTTCTGTCTGCGTTGTGATGAACCTGGCAGGGAGGGTAGATGGGCACTAATGAGTCACCAGGACAGTTTTTCAGAGTCGGAGTCAAGAGGGGAGGATGTATTTAGGCCTAAAAGAAAAAATGACAAAAATAAAAATAAAAAAGGGAGCTCTAGAGAAGGAAATACAGACGACGGGTTTAGACCTGTAAAAGACATGGAGCAGGAGGAGGAGAGGAGAGACAAGATGAAAAAACCATTATATCCAGTTTTGGATGAATTTGCAAACTTGAGGTTGACAGATGACGAGTTCAGTGAGGGAGAATCAGATAAAGGGTCAGAGGAGGAG
>PVHP010042207.1:0-15081 GCA_004024765.1 Zapus hudsonius
CTCTGTGTAGTTTTTAATACGCATGTCTCTAATGGCTACTGATGTTGAACCTTGTTCAATCTGTTTATTGGCCATTGAATTTCATGAGAACTGTCTATTCATCAGTCGATTTGTTGCTGGGACACTTGGTTTTATGGTGGATAGTTATTTCTAGAGTTTGTTGCTATGTTCTAGATATGAATCCTCTGTCAGAAGTGTAGCTAGCAAAGATTTTCTTAATTTCTCTGGCCTTCACTCAATTAATTGTGTCCTTTTCTCTAAGTATTTTAATTTCATACAATTCCATTTCTCAGTTGTTGGGGATGATTCCTGAGGCCTGAAGTTTTATTGCAAAATGGAATACCTGTGCCTATATCGTAAAGTGTTTCCCTTCCCCTACTTTTTCTTCTAAAGTTTCAAGATTTCAGTTCTTACATTATGGCCTTTTGATCTACTTGAAATTGATTTTTGTTCAGAGAGATAAGGATCTCAGTTCAGTGTTCTACATGTTTATCTAGTTTTCCTGTCCTATTTTGTTAAAAAGGCTGTCTTTATCTATGACATCTTTGTCAAAAATCAGGTGGTTGTGGCTGTGTGGGTCCTTTATCCTGTTTCATTGATCTATGTGTCTGCTTCTGTGTGAGTATCATGCTGTTTTGTGGAAATCCGCTGTGGTGGTATCTCCAGTATCATTCTTTTTGCTCAAGATGGTTTTGGTTAGCTCAGGTCATTGGTGCTTCCATATAAATGTTGAGTTGCTTTTTTATATTAACTTTGTCTCTTTGCTGAAAAGTGTTTATTGAGTTTTATGAGTGTTCTAATAAAGTCTTTTGGTATTTTTTTATGTATAAAATATCATCATTGCAAGTAAGGATACTTTGATTTTTTTCTTTTTCTATTTATATTTATTGCTTCTTTTATCTTATTGTTCTAGCTAATGCTTCAAGCGCTGTGTTGAGTAAGAGTTGAGAAAGTGGATGCCCTTGTATTCTTCCTGATTTTAATGGAAATGCTTTGAATTTCCCCCATTTAATTTAATGTTGGCAGGATTGTTGTATATAGTCTTTGTTATGTTGAGATATGTTCTTCTATTCCTAGTCTCTCTGGGGCTTTTTTATCATGAAGGCATGTTGGATTTTGTCAAAAGACATTGCTGTAACTATTGTGATAATTTTGTGATTTCTGTCCTTGGATCTGTTTATGTGATGTATTATAAATTTGTATATGTGAAACAATTTTTGCATGTCTGGGAAAAGCCTACCTGATTGTGATGACTGATTTTTTTTGAGTTTGAATTTGGTTTGCATGTATTTTGTTGAGAATTTTTACATTTATGTCCATCATCCTATAATGTTTTTATTGTGTTTTTATCTGGTTTTATTATCAGAATACTAGTTTTGTAAAAAGAGATTAATAGTATTCTTTCTTTTTCTGTTTTCAGGACTAGTTTGAGAAGTATTGGTGTCAATTCTTCTTTGAAGGTCTGGTTAAGTCTACCCAGTGAATCTATCTATACCTGTACTTTCGTTAATCAAATTTATTTTTTTACTGCTTCAATTGATTGCTTGTTATAGATATTTTGAAATTATTTATCTAGGCTTGGTTTAATTTTGGTAAGTCATATGTATCTAGAAATTTATCCATTTCTTTTAGATTTTTCAATTTATTGGAGCTCATGCTTTTAAAGTCTATCATGATTTTCCAAATTTCATTCCTATCTGTTATAATTACTCCATCTTCATCTCTACTTTTATGAATTCGGGTGTTCTCTCTCTTTCTTTTGGTTTTGAACTCACAATGATCCTACAGCCTTGTGACTGCTGTGATTACCGGTGTGAGCTACTATGCCCACCTCTGATTTTATTTTCATTTGATTCATGAATATTTTTTAAAAAATAATTTTCATTTATTTATTTGTAAGCAGAGAGAGAGATGAAAGAGAGAGAAAGAGAGAGAGAGAAGATGGGCATGCTAGGGTCTCTAGTAACTGTAAATGAACTCCAGATGCATATTTTGAGTTTTTTATTTCATTAGTGAGCTTTTCATTTCTACAATTTAAATTTGATTTTTAAGAATTTCTATTTCTTCATTAAATTCCTGTTTCATATCTTAAATTGACTTTCTGGCTGCATTCAGCTGTTGCTTTGTATTCTCTTTGAGTTATTTTAGGAGTTTATATACTTTTTGATATGATTAAACTTTCTCTTAAATTCCTTATTTGGGGTTTCATCTAATTCACTCTCATTGGGAGCCCTTACTGTGGAATTGGTATTTTTTTTCCTATGGGATCATAGTGCCTTGATTTTACATATTTTTTGTAAGTAATGTAACATTAAGACCCACACAGTTTCATTGTTAACTGCATTTTTATCACCTATATTCTTTCAGTTGAAGTATTGCAATATGCAAGTCGGGATAGTTATGATAGAGTTGAAGTTCTTAGTCCAGAAGTTTAACCCTTAGCCCATGAGTTTAGGACACTGGATACAACCCTTAAATAATTCCTGAAGCAGAATATCAATGGCATGGGCAACTGGAAATGCTGTGTAGGCCCACTGTGACTTGACCATTAAAGTGACTCTTCCCTGTAGTAACTAATGGAGGATCTACAAGCAATGATCATATGGCGTAGGCTAGGATTTTAGAAGTTTGCATGGAGGGAATGGTGACTGATTAAGGATTGGGATTAGTATTAGATAAATATCTGGGAAGGGAAAATTGAGAGATTATTAAAGTTATGAAATGTCACAGTTAAAAATTTATTTCTGTGGGCGGTGCTCTATGAAGCCAATTCATATGAGCTCACAAGGCCTAAGAGTGTATATCTCTTCCTACACCCATATTCAGCATATGAGATTCTCGGTTGAATTTGGCCACGGCTTTGTAGGCCATGGAAATCACCAGTCACAATGAAGGCAACTGTTTTGTTCCTTTGCCTTGAGGGACTGCTAAGCATTTACAAACACTCCACCGGTGTCACCGAACTTAGTTTACTTCTGTTATATTGTGTTTTTGTGTAGTAGTATCAACATGAAATGTACTTTGTAATTTTTGAATGTGTGTTCATTTCATTTTAGTACCTTAGATAGCACCGTTTTAATGTACATGTTATAACTGTAGCCATAAGTTAGGACAAAATCTTTAAGCTTCCGTTTAGATATAATCTTTATTTATTTTTTATTTTTTTATTGTCCATAATGAGTTACATTATTTAGTGGGCAAACAATGAGTTGTTATCCCCAATTCCCCGATGCCCCCACCCCCATCCCCAATTATCTGGATAACCTCCTCCATGGGTCGACTGGATCAGTCCTTGTGACAGGGGACCATGAATAGCCTAGTATTCAGCCAGGTTCTCCTGGCCCTAGTATGTTGTTACTGAGGGGTGCCATGCCTCTGGATAGTCTCCCCCACCACAGCTCTCACAATCTTTCCGCCCCCTCTTCCGCTCAGTTCCCTGAGTCGTGGTGGATGAGTATTAAGGCTGCTTTAATGTTGTGAGTTTAGGGGTATTTGTGTCAAAAAAACATTGGTTTCTGTCTCACTGGCTTATCCTGTGTTGATTGAATGGCTGTGGCTGTGGGTCCCTTGTTCATCCCATCATTCTCTGCGGGGTTCCATATGGATCCTCCACGATATGACTGTGGTGGCTCCTCTCTTGCTAGGATCTCAGCTATCAGCCTATGGTTGGTTGGTAGGGTTAGATGGGCCCCAGCTCTCTTACTGAATCCTGAAAAACACAAACATAGTCTCCATTGGAGAGTGAGGTCAGTGTAGGTTAACAAATATACACAATTTTGGATTACCTAGATTCTATTTTTAGTAGCCTCCCCATCAATCGCTCCCATAGTGCATCTTGTCTTGGGAGCCCAAGAGTACGGGTGCCTATCGCCCTGCATCCTAAGTTCCAGACAAGGGCTCCCCCTCACTTCTTCATTACACAAGTGCTCCTTTCTTGGTTCGCTGTTCTCTCCCAGTAGGAGGTGTGATCAGCCTACTCATGGCTGCAGATTGTGTTTCATGTCAGTGGTCTCTGTTTACTCCAGCAGTCGTTGATCAGTTTCCCCTGGCAGCCTGTGCAGTGACTTCCAGCACTACACTAACTGTCTTCTGGGGGCTGGATACCGTTCCGGACGTTGAAGGGTCTCTCTATGCTGATCAATGGAATTCTGTGATTTCTTCAGCAACAGGGTTTTGCCTCAGGCCTTGGGAGGGCACTCAAGAGCTTTGACAGAATTCTGTCTTGTTGTTGGAGCCTCATGGGTCGCTTTGGTCAACATCTCAGTGAGGGAAGGAACCAGTGGTTGGAGCCAGGGGTTGCAGACTGATCTAATTGTTCACAGGCTTAAACCTAACACTCATGGCCCCTCTTGCCAGTTGACTCCCACTTAGATAGAATTGTTTAACTTATTGTGAGCACAAATTAGTGTATTTATGTTATGTTCCCTTCACTCTTCTATTCACTGTAACTTTCTTAGCATTTACCTTTGTCAGTATCAAATATAAATTCAATGTTTTTACTTGATTTGTTGGTTTCACATGATATTAAACTGTTTTCTATACCGATGGGCACATCTAATATGTGTTAGTATAAAGTTATTCTACCAATTATTTCCCCAAATTTTCATTGCTCTGTTACTACAATCACTGTGTTTGCTTAAACTTCATCATATAAACTAAAAAGAAATATAAAGAGATGCTAATGGGGAGCAAAAACAGGATAAAAAGGGTAAAAAGGAGGAATGAGGGAAAGTATGGTTGTGGGTAGGATGAATAGTGAGGGCACGAAATCGTATCATGAGTGAAGCATGCAGAACAATTAGACAACCTAACTGAGCAATATGCAAGCTGAATCAAGACTATTACAAGGTATTTCTTCAAGAGTGAATAGTAAAAAATGAAAAAATAATAATAAAAAATTAAAAGTAAAAAGACATATTATGTTAAAATACATTAAATAAAAAAACACACAAATCAATATTTTTTTTTGGTGGCATGGACTTGGAATTCTTCCCTTCCTATGAGGTTACATGTAGCAAAGTACACTGGCGAGGGCAGTGAAATTGATAATTCCAGTCTAAACCCACTAAGCCAGATCTGGGGTATGTACTGCCCCAGTCGAGGTTAGACTCGAGTTGTGCTGAGTTGAGCAGTGTGGTTTTCAGATACTACTTTTATGTCCTGTGTGGTTATGCAGCACAGGTGTGGTGGGGGAACATCCTTCCTGTGGGTGCTGCTGACCTCAATGGTAGTGCTGGTTTGGAATTGTGCCTTAGTTCCCTTGTTCTCTGCCCACTAAATAGGACAGGGTCCTTGGACCCACTGCCTCTGAACTCTGCTGCAACTACCCCCCCCCCCCAGACAGCTTCTGTGATGCAGATGTGTGTGTGGATCTTCCTAAGGTTCCCACTGACTCCCACTCAGGCCAGGAGGAGGCCTGCTAGGGCCTCTCAATGTGTCATCTCAGCCTTCTGGCTCTCTGCCCACCAAGGTGTGGAGGATCCTTGATACCATGAAGCTTTTCTGTCCTCTGTTCATGGTGCAGGTGTGTGTAGATGGAGAGAGACTAATTTGTTGTGTGGTGGGTTCTACTGACCTCAGCCAAACTCTACAGTGAGGTCTCCCTATCAGTTATGTATTTAATCCTTGGCAGTACAGCTAACCCTGTCTGCAGCACTGTGTGTGAGGGGAAGCACAGACCTTAGACTTCACCAGAGCTGCTTGTTGTGGCTGGGGCTGTGGATAAGTTACCATCTCAGCCTGCTTTCCCAGAGAGATCTTACCTGGTTTGATAATTTATAGACAGCTATTGTCTCCTGCAGATTAGAGGTTGCCGAGTGCTTTCTTTACAGCCATGTTCTGCCCAGAAGTCCTGAAAATCAAACTGTAGGGTTTTCTATTGTGTAGCTTATTTGGGGACAGTAAGGATGTTTGCAAAGGGGATTGTCAAGTTATCATGATTCAGCAAGCCAAAGAACCTCAAAAAGGTTCCAGAATTTTTACAGGAAAAATAAAAAACAAAAACAAAGAACAACAACAACAACAACAACAACAACAACAACAACAAAACAAGTGCTATAGAAATGGGGTGGGGTGGGGGCAGAGAAAGCTCCTGTTTTCTTTCTCATTTTATCCTCCTCTTCACCCTCTAATTTGTAATTTTGCTTAAGTAATTTAAAAATACTTAAATTCTACCAAATCCATTATCTCCCAAAGGACTCAGTCAGAGATGACATGTTTCCGCTATTACAGATTTAAAATTAAAGAGTGAGCCTTTTTAATACTCAATAAGCTAAAACCATCACTGAAAGGCTTTTTGTATTATTTCTCAAGGAAGATTTTTCCACATGCCATCTTGTCAAGTACCTACAAATTATTAAAGGAATTATAGCTGGCAATATCTTCAAAAAATTGGTCAGTTGTACCACTGAGATAGGCTTGGGTCAGGTGAAATCGTCATAAAGAAATTAAATTCTTAAGGTTTATTCTAATACCGAATGAGTTCTAAATCTAAGGGTTCTTCAACTTCCTGATGAGACCTGGAAGCTCAGCTTGCACTGTGCATGAGGTCGCCAAAGCACAACTCTAGGGATAAGCAGGCCTCACCTGCTGATCGAAGGCTTCGTGAACCCTCTGATGGACCCCATCATTCTCCCCTGCAAGTAGTGGCTACTTAGTGTTTAGATCACATTTGCTTCAGTATTTATCAATCCCTCTGTTACAGGTACTGTGTGAGGTATGTAAGCCTACTACCTTAAAATCCAACAGTCCTTCAAGGCGTTTGCTTCAGCACGTGCTACCATATGTTTCAGTACCACTATTCAGCCATTTGGCGTTGGAATTCTTATTTATAGTCAGCTTCTTTGGACAGGTGATGATCTTTGTATTGATGGAATATGGGGCTTAGGCTATTTGAATGATGGAGTTAACTACTTGTTTGCCTCAGAGGAATTACATATCATCACATCATTAGTAAACAAAGAGTGATGCCACACTCACACAGTTCTCTGCAGTGGTAATGACAATAACAGCAATAATTTTATAATTCTAATTCTAATATAGATAGTTTTCTATTCTGCTGAGGATCAAATTTCACAGTCTCTTTTCTAGAAACACAGAAAAAGTATGTCTTACCAAGGGACAATCACTGCTAACTCTGGACCTTAATTGCCTCCTATACAATACAAGAAGCTATAATTGATACCCTTTAAATTCAACCTTGACACTAAAATTTTACAGTTTAAAGATTTATGTTTCCTCCTGGTCTTAAGAATTTGAAGAGTTTTACTTTTAAATTTTATTGCTAGATATGTCTTGCAAGTAGATAATAAACATAGTTAAGTGAATAAAAACACATATAACACTCAAGCAATATCAGTTTTATATCATTTAATGCTTTCTCACACAGCATCAACTATGATGGGCACAAATTTCCAAACCTGTGGACCTGGTGGTACAATGTATGAAGATTTGTCCTTTGTAGAATTTATAGGCTTCATGGGAAATGACAGATCATAAACTTGACAAAATCCCAGTCGTTTTAGGTAGAAGCAAGTGCCATGCAGATTAATAAGGAAGTGTGTACAGACAAGATGGTCAGGGAAGGCTGTTCTATGTAACAACCAAGTGGAACAATACTCCATTGATAGGAAAAGCTAAAGCAAAGGCTTTGAAGCTCCATTTAGGTCATCATTACCAAGGGACAGATGAGTAGTGGGGGAGGATGTGACCTGACATGAGTCACTTTGAAGTGAGAATATGAGAAGCATACATACACACATCTGCAGTATTTTCCTGTTATACAAGCACATGTGATACATACTTAACCAAAATATTCCTTTCTTTCTCTTGTGTCCATAGTGATATCCTTGCCCGTGAAACTTATTTCTAAGATTATTCCATTAAAGCAGAAGTATTTTTTTTTCTTGCTCACAGTTAAGGACTGTAATCTCCCAAAGTTCTCTTTGAGAAACAAAAAGTAAAATTGGTAAGCCCCAAGAAGAGATAAATTATATCAATAATCTATTTTTAGAAAATTCAAATTTATGAAAGCTTTTTTTTATTCAGTGAAATTTCTGGAGCAGTTGGAACTATATCTTTATTTTGTGATAAAGCATTTGAGATTTGTGATTTTCCTTTAAGATGCCAGATATCATGAGTTCAGGAAGAATGCAGTAGACTCATCAGAGAATTAAAGAGTGTACATTAGTACAAGATAGAGGGATATTCTAAATATGGCCTTCTATGGTAATAAAGAGAAAGGATACAGAATGGAAATGCACTGATATGCACCTGGGGAGCTAGTGACCTTTGGAAGATTATTGAGAGGTTGATTTATGTCTATAGTTAAACTAACTTATAGTGGGCTAATATTTCTGTATGATGATAGACAGTGTCTAGCTTGGTATTTTTCTCCAAAAATATAGAAGGTGAATTATTATATTAAAAAATCTTTATTGTCCAAACTTAGATACATGGTATGAGCAAATATTGTATTGGTATTCCCATTTCCCTCCTCCTTTTCCCAATCCTCTGGGTATCCTCCTCGGTGGACACACTGGATCAATCCATGTGGTAAGGGGTTATGGATAGCACAGGAGGAAGCCAGGTTGCTCCCCCTTTAATGTGTTGTAGCTGAGGGGGGGGGAACAATACCTCTGGATAATCTCTCCCAGCATGGCTCTTACAATCTTTACAACCCTGTTCCATTCAGTTCCCTGAGTCATGGAGGGTGAGTTTTAAGCCTGTTTTATTGTTGTGAACTTAAGAGTCTCTATGCTTCTACTTTAAGTTGTGTTGGAAGTTGTTGGTGTCCATGTCACTGATTTATCCTGGGTTGACTGATTGGTTGTGGTTATAGGTGTCTTTCTTGCCCCACCACTCTCTCAAGTGCTTCAATTGGGGCCTACACAATAGGCCTGGGGTGGTTCATCTCATGCTGGGATATGAGCCATCTGCCAAGGCTCATCAGTGGAGTTGGAATGACCACAACTCTCTCACTGCCTTCTGAAAAATGCATACAGAATCTCTATCGGAGAGTGAAATCAGTAAAGTTTAAATGAGATACACATTTCTAATTTGGCAAAATTCTATTGAGATTAGCCTCTCTGTAGTTCTCTGGTAATGGGAATTTCTTTCTGGAACCCCACTTTTTGGTTCCAGTAGGATTTTGCCCTGAGTCCCAATTCCATTTAAGGGTTCCTTGTCTCTGAGTTGATTTCTTGGCCAATTTAAAAGCCGTTGAATACCCTCCTCCATTTTGGTGCCTCTATTGCACCAATGATGAGTTCTAGGTCTATTGATGTCTCCCAGAAGGAAGTGTGTTCATCCTTCTCATGGCAACAGTCTGCATTTTGTATCCATGGTCTCTGCTTTCTCCAAATATCATTGACCAATTTCCCCTGGCAGCTTATGTTGTGCCTTCCAGCACTGTACTTGCTACCATCTGGGGTCCCGTAGGGTCTCCAGGTGTTGTTCAATGTCTTTCTGTGGTTTAGTTGTGGTACATCTACACGATGGAATTTTATTCAGAGGAAAGGAGAAATGACATAATGAAATTTAGAGAAAAGACTTGGAGCAGATCTTACTTAGTGAACTCACAAAAGAACAGAGTCAAATGCCGCATATTCTTCCTCATATTTGGTTCCTAACCAGGATAAGCTTAAACTCTAAGCAAACCTAACAGGGGAAATGAGAGACTTTGAAAGAGATGTAAGGAATGGGAGGGGGAAGACGAGGTGGGGGGCTTATACAATAAGCTAAACCAATAATTAGTCAAAATCATAAAATCCTCACTTTCATACAGTAAGCTCTTGAGGAAGAAGTGGGCATTGTCTAGTAAGAGGGGCTGTGAATGGAAGAGGAGGAACCCAAACCCAATGAAAAATTGATCAGACCTGCAACTCCCTGTCCCAGTCATTGGATCCTTCCCACACTGAGCTGTTGATCAAAGAGACCCACAAGGTCCCCAAAACAAGACAGGATTCTGTCAAAGCTCTTGAATACCCACCCTAGAATCATTACATTTTAATGGTTTCATACTGCCTTATGCTAAAGATAATTGAAACTAAGTTCAGTAACTTACCACATTAGTTTGTGCTAAAGGGGGTATTTAATGTTTTGGAAATACAGTTTCTATAATTTTATATGATTAACATAATGTTGTTTGTAAATGATAAGGAAAACAGATGAAAGGATTAATGTGATAATTTATGGTCAATTTTTAAATCCAGAATGATATAAGGTAACAGAATAAATTTATGTTAAAAAGCAAAACATTTAAAGAATAGCTCCTAAATAAATTTTTTATTATGAATAATATGGAGGCATCTTAATATTTGTAATTCATCCTCTAAGTTAAACGGCTTTTTTGTTATTGTTGGTTATGTTTTGTGGCATCATTGTGGATTGAATCTATTGCCCTGTGCATGCCAGGGAGGCATGCTACCACTGAGCTGTATCCCGAGCCCTGAATTAAATGTATTTTGGATTCCATAAACAGTCCATAAACACTGGTCATTTAAAAAGCACTTTCTGGAAAGAAACTATGTGTTATTGCTTCCCGCATGTGTTTTCACACTCCTGTGACCTAAAGTTAGTTCTGTGAATTAGTCATGCTATTAAGTCATTGCTGTTTCTTACCTGTCTTTAAGCCAATAATCCAAACACATATACAAAAATGAAATGATAGTTGAAAGTTGAGAAGCCAATGAGAATTCAGTCTTGTGACAGTAACCTTTCTTATGTTGACTTAGGCAGATTTATAAAGAATGCTTGAATATTGTAAGGCAGGTTAATTTCTTGTGTAATATTTATATAAAACATACTGGAGTGTACAAAAGCAAATACGAAAAATGATTTAATTGTTGTAGGCTTATCACTGGTAGGTGCATGTAGACAAACTAAATTTAGTAATAACCACTAAACTAAACTCAAGGTTTCAAAAGATTAAGAAGATTTGGTGTTTGTTGCAGTTATCTTTTCTTTGCTGGGACAAAACACCCAACCAGATGCAGCTCATAGGAGGAAAGGGTTTCTTCAGCTTATGGTTTCAAGGGGAAGGTTCATCATGGCAGGGAAAGCATGGAAGAGCAGAGTATGGGCATCATACCTGGTCACATCAGCTGGAAGGAAGAAAGTAGCAAGAGTCAGCTAGCTAGTGAACACCCAGTAGGGCTAGACTAATACAACTTAAGGTCAGCTTCCAGTGACGTGCCTCTCCTAGTGAGGTTCCACCTCTAAAATTACCACCAGCTGGGGACCAAGTATTCAAAACATAGGAACTGATATGGGACATTTCATTCAAAGTACCATAGTGTTTTTCAACATATGTTTAATTAAAAATAATTAAGCAATGCAGAGGCTAAGATCAATAAAATCAAATTAACTAGATTGTAATGAAAATAAGGATATTCCAGATTGGTTTTTCAAGACACCATTCAAGGACTTTCCATCTTCTTTCTAAATACTTTTGTTCAGTGCCCAGATACTTCAGTTGCTATATGTAGGTCCTTAAATTCTTCCTTAAATTGATGTTTCTATTTCAAAGTGGCTCTAATTAGATCCCGGTGTATGAGTGACCCAATTTCTCAGCCCTTGCACATGACATCTCCTTGGCACTTGACTCAATGCAGTCAACATGGAACTCTTTTATCTATTCCCCAACCCAATTCTTTTCCAGTTCTTCAGAAAAATGTGGTTATACAATATCCTGAGCCAGAAAACTTATTTTTCACTGAAGTGCTTTAAGTCCATTCTAATCACAATGTTCTATCTCTTCATTTTAACCACAACTGCTAATCTGCTCATTTATTTTTAAAGCTTATTTCCTTCTTTTTGCCAACCCTCTCTGTCATCCAGACTGCTTGCCATGGACCGTAACTCAACACTCTTGCCTTTTTCTGATAAGTAGTCAGGAGCCAGAAAGAAATTTTTGTTAAGACAAATATGATCATTCACTTTCCTTCTGAAAACTATGCAAAGGTTCCCTATTATCTATGAGGATAAGTTGAAAATGTTGAGGCCAATCTCCAGCCCAATGTGCCCTGGGTACTGGTCCCTGTCTGCTTCATCAGCTTCCCCCTCTGTGATGGTTAAGTTTTATTGTCAACTTGACCTTGAGTGTTGTGTAGCAGATTTACTCTGAATTGAAGAGAGAATGGAGGCTCAAGGGATTTGGAAGTCATGTTAGCTAGAAACAAACATCTCTTCCTGAGAAGGCAGTGCAGGAAGAAAATTCTAGAGACTCAGGAAGTCAACAAGTCTGGGAAAGGGTTGCATAACCCCACATTAAGGCCACGTAAAGGGGAAGGAAATCTTTACCCTTCTCCCACCTGCTTGCTGGTGTGTGTGTGTGTGTGTGTGTGTGTGTGTGTGTGTGTGTGTGTGTGTGGTGTTGGTGATGGCTTATCTCTCTTTTTTTCTCTCTCTTTCTCTCTTGGGACCTGTGAAAGGGGTCCAACCTCTTTTGCCATTATGGAACTTCCCCTGGATATGTAACTTCAATAAATCCCTTACTCCCATTATTGTGCCTGGTTTGGAGGCTGATCCTAGTGGTGTGTGAATGACTATGACAGTTTTGGTACCAGGAGTGGGGGAATATTGCTGAGGTGAATCTGACCATGTGGATTTTGGTCTTCTGGAACTTGTGTGTTGGAGGAATAGACATGTATTTGGTACTTGCAACTGAAGATGCCTTCCAGAACATTAAGCCAAGTTTTATGGACTATTCTGGTGAGAACTTGAGAATTCTAACTACACAGAGAATTGTATTTGGAGTCTTGGCTTATGAACAGCCTAAGGGGAAGGAAAGAGTACAGAGAACTTTATTGGAACTGTGTTACTAGAATAAGGGCTGGCTGTTTCTACTGCCCATGCCCAGAGAACTTGGTCAAGTCTAAATTTAAGTAATGGACTGATATGCTTGGCTAATAAAATGGAACTGAGAATTTTAAGATTTAACGTTGGAAAAACCTTAAAGCAAGTTCAACTTACTGACCTAGAGACTGGCTTTAGGTTACTGAAACTGATATTGTCAATACATTGGCAATTCTAAAGAAGATGGTTCAACTGCCTCACAATAAAACAATGGAAAGGATGCCTGAGGTGTTTCCACTAAGGAAGGACTGAATGATAGACTGTGCAAACTCTTTTGGAAGGAGATAGGTTAAAGGAAGAAACATGCTCTTTAATATTATATTTAATCTATGAATTAACAACATGGCTATGTTCTACACACCTGGTATTGCTTTTTGAAGCATAAAAAATGCATGGGTGGAGTGTTCATGAAAAGCAAATGGTTCCAGGAGCCACTGCTGAGATGTGGTATATGGAACACAGTGTGAAGTCCCTAATCAGCCATTGAAGCTATTGGAAAGATGGATTGTGGTTTGCAATGGAGACATGAAGATGTTTTGGATATATCAGTACTGTTCAAGGGCTACCATGGAGCACTCTTGGCTAAGGATAGAAGTTTTCCCAAGCTACTCAGCCAAAATGTGTTAAATATCATTATATTAGATTTCAATGGATGGAAGTTTTTCCCAGTTACTTAGTCAAATATATTAAATATATTTATATTTGATTTCACAGAACACACAGTTAAAGGATTAGTGGTTTGATTCGGGTATCCCCATAAACTTAATGTATTCTGGATGCTTGATCTCAAGGTGGTTTTGGAACTGAAACCTTGTTGGAGGTGTGTTGTTGGGGGTGGGCTTATGGGGGTTATAGTTGGCTTCCCCTTGGTGCTGCTGTTTGCAGTGTTGTGATGGAGGTGGTGTCTAGCCTCTGCTCATACTGTCATTTTTCCTGCCATCATGGAGCTTCCCCTCAAGTCTGTAGCCAAAATAAATCCATTTTCACCACAAGTTACTTTTGGTTGAGTCCTTTTCTGTGCAGCCACATGAAGATTGGTACTAGTTTTGTTGGTACAAAAAAGTTGGTACAGAGGGGGGGGCGGAGCAAGATGGTGGACGAGTAACAGCGTCGCCAGAACTCTCTCCATAAAGGTTTGATTTTCCATCTAGGATCCAAACTTTGGACACTGGCCAGACCTGAGCCCGGGTCCCCCTCCCCCCGCAACTCCTGAGCCAGTGCAGACGGGGTTCCCCAACAGCTCTCTGCTCCACAGAGGAGTGGAGAGCCAAACCCTCCCCAACCCCAAGCTCCCGCCATTGTCCCCTCTTGTCCACTGATTGACTGGCTTTCACTCGCAGGGCTTCACTCCCTCCAGCACTCAATCCCCGATTGTGCATCTCTCCACGACCCCCCCCCCCCACGTACACAGGGAGATGCGATCCTTGGGCAACCTGACCTAGCTTGGTTCCGGGGCCAGACCTAAGGCAGCTGCATGGGAAACTTGGCAGAGGCGGGTTTAGACGGGTACCTGCAAAGAGGACACAGGCGGTCTCCGCATGAGTACCAGGGATCATGCGCCACTGCCAGGAAGTAAAATGGACTGAATAGCACTCCCAAGGTGCCCGAGTCCCACTCCCCTACCTGGACATGGGCAGAAATCAACGGAAAAAACCCACAGAAATCAAAGAAGGAACTCGCCAACCCAGGGCCCCTAGTCCCTTTATGGAACAGGAAAGTGGCAAGGAAGTAGAGGCAGCTCAAATACAATCACAAACAGAGAATAATATATCCCTGACCACAACTGCAATGCAAACATGAAACAGTTAATGGCTGATATGGAAATTATGAGAAAAGACATGAATGAGATGAAGCTTTCTAACTCTAGCATAGATGCCAGACTGAATTTAATGGAGAGAAATATGAATGAATTCAGAAACACAGTAAGTGAATTGAAGATTAATCAACTAAGGGATGAACTAGATAATCAATTGATTAAATTTGATGAGGACTTCAGAAAACTTAAAAATGATTATCAGGAATCCCAAGCAAAAACAAAAATAGATTGAAAATTGGATCTCACCAAAGAATTGGAGACTATAAACAAAATTATAGCAGAAACCAATAACGAAAAGGAGATGTTAAAAACCTCCCTTGAATCAATTAGTCCTAGAGTTGACAATCTGGAGGACAGAATATCAGAAGTTGAAGACAAGTCAGAAGGAACTAATAAGGATGTCATAGGTT
>PVHP010042208.1:0-15046 GCA_004024765.1 Zapus hudsonius
TTACACCTATAAATTGCTCAGGAATCTATTGGAAGAGCCCATACCAGACCTGCCTTATTTTTTCTTTTTAACTCCATTTCTTATGTGGAAGAAAAGCAAGTACTCTAAGCCATCTATAATTCTACTTTAATATAAAATACTCTCATTGGAAGCTTCAATGTATACATTTGCATATTTGTTTAGTCACATTAATGGTCACTTAATAAGTATAGAACGGGTCATAGAAACACCCCAGATCTTTTCTAAGAATGAATACAAGTACTAATTCCAGAATGTCTTGTTTGGAAGAAGAGAGCTAAGAAACGCCCTACATTACCATGGCAGGCAAAATGAGAAGATGCAGGTTCACACCTCAAATCTTCCAAAAGGTTCATATGATATGTCTATAAAAAATTTGTCCCCTAAATGTAAATTCCAAGTATAAAGTTTAGGAAATTAACACCGGATAAAATTTTATAATCTTTCAAGGCTTTGGCATTTATATAACTGCAGTAAGGCTTCTTGAAGTCTTGTTAGATTTAAGTTTAATGCAAACATTTTAGCATATTTCAGTAGAATATTTAAAGTTTTATTTTATATCCATAGTCAGTCTCCTGAAATGTTTATGTTTCAAATATGCAATGCTTAAAACGTCAGTGTTGGGAGTTCTTTCCTCAGTGTTAACAGTTGTAGAAGTTTTACGTTTGTGCAGGTCTGACACTTGGACTAATGTTAGCACCAGACAATATTTGCATGCACACAAATATACAATGTTTGATGCCCCAGGATAAGCACAGATAGTTCTGAAATTCAATGTGTAATAAAATTAAGAATTTTAATTTAAAGTAGCATATAATAAAAAAAGTTGTTGGAAAAAAAGATATTTTAGAATGTGTGAACCATGTCAAAAAACAAATATGGCTAATATCTAGAATATAAGAAAATCAATAAAAAAACAGAGAACTTAGTTTAAAGAGAAAACCAGTGATATGAAATTAACAGGATTTTCTTTGTGAGCTCTTTTTATTCAATTTTATTTCCATTAACCTTCCTTTACACTTTGATATAGGGCTAAATGATATCGTACATAATGCAAAGATAATTACAGAGTTTTTATCTTTATAGTATAGTATATATTTTCTCAATGTGATAAATTATTACATTGATTTATTTATTAAACATATTTCTAACATATATTATTCATATTATACATTTCATTTATTTCTTAAACCTATTTTTTTCTTTTTTTATATTTTATTGGCTTAAAATTACATATATTAACACAACAATATGCTCAGAATCATAGGTTCTTAGATAAAGTCAATAAACAGGAATTTTATAAACTATTTATTCAAAAGAATATTTAGATATATAAATTTAATTAAAAAGGACATAAATGTGTACTGGACTTATAAAAACACATTTAAGTTCCTAATATATAATCAAAGTATATTGCTGGAATGATGACCATATAGAGGATATTATAGAGAAGAATTTATAAGCCAAGTCCTTAGCTTATTAAATGCAGATATGCTTTATAATATAACATAGGCATGTAACTAGTTATATCTCACAAATAAGTCACTTGAAAAAATAGTAGCAAAAAAAAAACAAGAAAGAAAAAACTAAATAAAATGAACAGATACTTCTCAAAAGATGAAATACCAATAACCACATGGGAAAATATTCTACCTCACTTGACGCCCTAAAAATTCAAATTATACCTATATTGAGAGTTAGCTCTCTCCAGTCAGAATGGCAGACATTATGAAAACAATAAATGCCGTCAGCATGTGGGAAAAATGCAACCCTTTTATATTGCTAGTGGGAATAAATTAACTAGTCATGCTTCTGGGGAAATCATTATGGAAGTTCCTTAAAAAACTTGAAACATCTACCAGATGGCCTAGGTATATACCACTTGGCTATTTGCCCAAAGGACTCCAGTCTAGAATGCAGATGAGTGTCTCTACATCAATGGTTACTGATGCAATAGACATAGTACTGAAATTATTGAACAAACCTAGGTGTCCAACAATAGGAGAACAAAGAAAAACATATATGCCAGAAAGAAGAAAGGAGCTGCATCATTTGCAGAAAAATTCAGATAATTAGATTAAGTAAATTAAATTATTCTCAGAAAGACAAACATTTGTTTTGTCTTATACTTTATTCCTAGATTTTATATAGGTACATATGACCATACATGTATATAGGGAATGAAGACAGAGGCAATACTATCTAGGGCAAACAGGGGAATTATTGAGAAGTTTGAGAAAGGGGATATATTGGGGAGAAATGTTAATGTGCAGTGTCCATCTGAATAGAGTTTCATATACAATGAATATGCACAACGAAAATTTTTCTAAGAATCAATTGTGTCAATTTGTGATTCTAATATCTTTATTTAAAGCTGATTGTACTTGATTCCTAGCACAAAAAAGAAATAAAAAGACTAGATAAAACTGAAAGTATGTAAAATAAAAGTGAATGGTAAAATCAGGGTGTAATGGCTCATGTCTATATTTCTAGTACAATGGTGACTAAGGCATGAGAATTATTGAGTTTGTGTCCAGCCTTGAATAAAGAGTTAGTGTTTGGTGATCCAGGGCTACTGAGTGAGACACTGTCATCAAGAAAGCAAACTCATAACTAACTTAGTTTTGTTTTCTCCTTTTTTATTTATTGACAATTTTATATATTCATATAATATATTTTGTTCATAATCACCTCCCACTAACTTCTCTGCTCCCTCCCTGTCCCAGTGAAACCTTTTCTTATCCCCAGATCATCCCTCTTCTACTTTGATATTGTGTGTGAGTGTGTGTGTGTGTGTGTGTGTGTGTGTGTGTGTGTGCGAGAGAGAGAGAGAGCGCGAGAGAGAGAGAGAGAGAGAGAGAGAGAGAGAGAGAGAGAGAGAGAGATTGAATAAGAAAGAGAGTGAGCAAATTTTTCAGAATTACTTGCATGAAGATACTGGGGGTTATTTACCAGAGTGTTTGCACTTTAGCAGTGGGTATATCAAGTAATAAAAGGTTTCCTTATACAGTAACTCAACTATGAATAACTGATTAAGAACACACTTGCATTTATTTACTGCCAAAGAAGAAAATCAGTGTATAATAACTCAGCGTTATGAGCAAGTTTATAAATGGAAAATACAATTTTTCTTTATCTCTTTTAAATAAAATCCAACAGTATTTTACTATCTCCGTTTCTATGGCCCTGACATCCATTATTGCTAGGAATATCACATTATGTTTGATGTTGTAGTTAACTTCTTATTGCTGGGACAAACAAAAGCAGCTGATAAAAGAAATTGTTTTTAATTTAGAGTCTTGAGGGTAATCTTCATGAAGTCAGGGAAAAGATGGTAGAGCAGAGGCTGTACATCACATCCTTGCCAACAGCAGTTGGAAAACAAAAGCAGGAGAATGTGCAGATCTCTGGCAAGGGGTGGGGGGAGCTGGTTATAATACCCAAAGCCTCCCCCCAACAAACATACATCCTGCAGGAAGGCTCTGCCTCCCTAATTCCCACCAATGAGGACCAAGCATTAAGAACCCATGAGTTTGGGGGGCATATTAGTTTAGCATGGGTTATTGCATGGCGAGGGGATGGAGCAAAGAAACAAGGAATGAAATTCACATTACCAGAGGACTTGATATGGGCAAGTTGGAAGATGTTTTCTCTATACAAGTTTTCTAAACACAATATTGATTCAATTTTGTGAGTTTAAACTTCTAATTAGATTTTTCAGCATTAGACTTCTAGCTTCATTATATTCTCTTTATCTCAATCAGCATTTTCTTTATTCATTATGTCTCTCAATTTCAATTTCAGCTGCTGTGGTTCATATCAGCTTATTATTTTCAGAGTTCATTAAAAACACAGACTTTGAGGAAATACAACCCAAAGGTATTAGAAATTTGCTCTCAGCCATTTCTTAATATTTATCATTCATAACCTTTTCACCATATCGTGAGCACAAAGTTCTTTATGACTTCATGCTGCTGAGTGCTTTCACCAGCCCTGTCATGATGCTTGGGATTTTGTTTTTCTTCTCTTTTAATGAAGAGGATTGAGTCCCTAGTAGATTCTTTGTTTATGTTCATCTTTGCCTGAGAACTCTAAAACCCACCTTATATTAAAGTAATTGCAAGAAACCAAGCAAAATGGTTTTCACAGAAGAGAGCAGATGTGGAATGGTTTGGGGCACAGCAGACAAGATGTAGCTTTCCCAGTAAATTATGTGTGTTCATTGGATGGCTAGTGGATGCACGGCAACCTTGCAGACCACTTGCAAGGCTGTTGGAACCTGAATGGATTTGGAAAGAGTAGGGGTGGAGGCAGGAAAATGAAGCTGAATGTGGCAAAGAAAGTAACTGAATTAGATAGTCTAGCTATGTACTGCAAGAAACTTTTTATTAAAATGTAGCTCTATTAAAATAATGGAAGACAAGTAATTCACTTTCAAAAAGAGTTGAAATTGTGAATGGAGAGAGCCAGGAACGCACAGTAAATATTTTCATGTAAATATCCACATGCATGTATTAAATACATGTTATCAATAGCATGCTTCTCTTAAAAGTCAAAGCACTTACATTTTCCCAGCACTCTGTGTAAAACAGAAGCAACTCCTCATTCCACTCTGTACAGTCTCACTTTGCTGACAGTCGTCATTGAAAAATAAATAATATCAAAAGAAAAGAGGTTTGAAGGGAGACACATACATGGGAGGGAGATAGAGAAGCATACGGACCCCAGAGCAGCCAAAGCGTCAAAGTCCTGCATTCCAGCATGGAAGATGACTTCCCCAAACCTGCAGAGATGAAGCTCCCAGGCCCTTTATTTTCCACCATGAGTGTCACTAGATGCTGCAACAAGTCATCGGGGGATGCTGGGATCTCAGAAAAGGGCCTGATGACTCTCTCCACCCCATTACTTCTATAGGGAAGTACCAAGTGGTCTAATCTTAAAACTATCTCCTGAGTGGTCAAGCTGCATCTGATAATGACGACAATTGTTTTTCTCAGTAGATAGCATCGCACAGCACACATATAGGGCACATACAGAAATATATTAGCAAATTTGGTAAGAGGGCATGTGGAAGTCATTCTTCCTTTATATTCTTGGTAAAATAAATATTTTTATCAGATGAGATTAAGGAGAGATAAAGTCTGTTGAAAGAGTAGAGGGAATGGAGGATGCATATCTTGAATATTAGAAAATGCAATAAGGAGATGCATAATACCATAAATCTCAGAGAAAAAAGACCAAGATACAATCATAAGTTGTGTTGGAGAAAATAAAGTGATACCACAAAACTATAACAAACACCTCAAGACTGGGACAAATGAAGACATATAGACCAAAGGAATACAACTTAAGATTCTAGAAATAAACCACTGCAACTGTAGCAATTGATTAGTGACAAAAGTATTTCAACACACTTTGGAGAAAGGATAGTCTTTTTAATACCTGATGCTGGGTATATTGGATATTGATATCCAGGGAATTAAACTACCTTTTTATCTCCAAAGTAATAAAATTAACTAAAAATTAATGAACATCTTAAATATAAGAACTGAGTCTGAAGATGCAAGAAGAAAACACTTTTGAACATTAGAATGGGCAAGGATTTTTAGAGATTTCAAATGCTTTCATTGGAAATGGGGCTTAGGTGTAAGCCCCTAGTTTTCAGACTAACTATCTCTGCTTCCTGGACCACTGCACATGACCAACTGTAGCTTCATTCCTGCTGCCATGGCTGGAGCTGCTCCCCAGGTCAAGATACCTTCCTTCACCCTATCACAAACTGAGGCCACTGAAACTGTGTATCTAAATAAATATTCACTCCCTGATATATTTTTTTCTGTCAGGTAATTTTTCACTGTGATGGGGACAGAAATTAATTCAAGTATGAAAGTCACCCACTTTCTCACCTTTAACTATCCATTTTACACATTCAGAATAAGAAAGTTTTCCTTAAATGAACTGGAAGCTAATAAGCACCAGAGACCCCTTCCTTATGGAGGCAATTCCTACCACACAGATTTACATGTTAATCAGACCTGAGACAGAGGACTAACTTCTCTTTGGACCACTTTGTATCCTTTCTGCACAACCCTCATGTTATTACGCCAATACACATATTATCTTGAGATCAAGTACTTTAAAGACTATTGAACAGTCTTCTAAAAAGAGATTAGTTATTATGAGAAAAATAGGCAGTAATATAGCTTGGAGTGATAATGCAAGAATCTGAGCATCTGTTTGGAGAAAAGAAATATTTTGAGATATCTCATTTTACATATTTCCTTCTTATCTGTCTGCACATTTTCTATAATTTAAAACTAGAAATTATTTCTTAGAGGTTACTGATGCATATAGAGCTGTGTATTGATGAACACAAAATAAAATCAATTCAAATAGATGATATTCGCTGCTTGTATCTATCAGTCACATATTGATTTAAGTGGATTAACTTTGAAAATTCAATAAACTGGTCCATTGAATTAAATAATAGAATAAGCATCTCCACTCAGTGAATCCATAAATTGCTAATAAGAACAAATATAACCTAAAATTTAAAAATAATATGCATTTCCCTTGTCTTAGATCATACCAGTATAGGTAATGTTGGAACAGAATTAGTTTTCTTGTAATATTACAAACTTCTGCCATAATAGCAAGCAAAATCACCAAAAATCTGAAAATATGTTAAATATGCATACCTTATATAACACCAATGTTTGACAGTTTATTCTATTTTGCATGTTTATAATATTGTAGATTCTATGATAAGGCCTCTTAAATTATGTAATTTTCTTAATCATTTACATCTTCAAATAAAACACCAACTTTCAGTCACAATAACATAGAGTAAAAATTAATTTCTATGGCAGGTATGGTGGTTCACATCTGTAATTAAACACTTGGTAAACTAAGTTAAGAGCACCCCCAATCCAAAGACCTTATAGCTAGAGTACAAAGTAAGATGCTTTCTCAAAATACTCAGCACTAGTCATTGAGCTAGAGGTGGAGACCTTGCCTAACATGTGTAAGGCACTTAGTTTGATTCCAACATCACAAAACTGTATCAATAAGTGAAATAACAAAACTATGACATACAATATGAATATATGTCATTGTAAGATATGCGAAACTCCTGAATAGACACAAAATGAAAACCTCTCTTTAGAGTTATAATATGTCCTTTCCCATTGCAACAAAAATATACAGTCAATTCTTTTGTTATCTTGTATAGTCATGCATGGATACAAGATAGCCTAGTTTATTGATGTGAAAAATCTATTTTCATATAATTTCATCTATAATAATTGAAAATCTCAATGACTATTCACAAACAAAATACATTTGTTTGGCCTTTTTTTTCAGGTTAGACAAAAAAAATCACGCTTCAACTTCAACAAAGCATTTTAACTCTACTCTGGGCATCCATACACAGTACATGGAAACATTTTTCACACAAGACCACACTTAAGTAACTAAGTAAAGGTTTATTAAATTCAATGTTTATTTTGACTAAAAACTTGCCTTAACGTTATCAGTAATTCCGTACTTAACATTTTAAGAAGATTTTTAGTGAATAAATAGAATGATTCTTTCTACTATTTTATTTTAATTTGGATGATTAATTGCAAATAATTGTATAGATTTTGTGATGCTTAATGTATTTTATGGAATGATGAAACAAAGTTAATCAACATATTAATCATTTAATATATTCTGTGGTAAGAATATCTTAAACCTATTCTACCAGCAATTTTGAAATATACAATCTACTATTAATAACTATGCAATATATTTTTAAAGTTTATTCCTCCAAAGTAAATGAAGCTTTCTATCTCTCTTATACTTCATCCAGTTACAATAGTCAACATGATTGTTTCTGACTGAACTTACATATTTATTAGCTCAATTTTCACAAAATGTAAATGTGTTCATTAGATTGATATCATTAATGAACTTGCAAATTTTAGGTCTCTAACACTAGGAGATACTTATCTACTTTATTAGTATGAAAATGACAGAGACATATTCAATTTTATTCTCTGTATCGACTTTTTTGAGTACTTTGTTGGAATGCACATACATTCTAATATGGTAAAAATATTTATTCATAATAATATATGTGCTAACAACAAGAGAGATTACAATCTGTATATTTTACATGTGAAATTGACATGTGATAATACACATGATGTCTATTAAAGCAAGCATCCAGCCTCACCACATTCAATACCAGCTACATGGGAGATGTTTCAGAGCATAACATAATTCAAAGGAGGGTCATTGTAGATACCACTCATTTGATAATTCTAGAACTATTCAATTATTCCATTTTTATTTGAAAATGAAGGTGAACATTAAAGTAGAAATAATTAAAATGCTTAATTTTACTGAAATCACACGACTTACAACCTTGTTTTATATTTATTGATTCCATTTTCCTTGAGTTAAGTGCTTTCTCAAATGACACAAAGTTTATTTTTATAAAATAATAGCTTATGGTCTGGAGAGATTGTTCAGTGGTTAAGGCACTTGCCTCTAGTGCCTAGGGCCCAGGTTCAATTCCCCAGCACCCATATAAGCCAAAAACAAAAGGTGGTGGCCCTGGTGCACTCTCTCTCTCTCTCTCTCTCTCTCTCTCTCTCTCTCTCTCTCTCTCTCTCATCTCTCTGCTAGAAAATGAATAAATAAAATATTTTTAAAAGCTTATGTGCCACAATTTTGAAATACAAATCTAAAATTAAAAGATGTTTCAAAATCCTAAAACAAACTATTTTTACTAGAAATTATTCTGAAGCATGCTGTTTATAAATTATGTTCATAAAATGTATTCCTTATTATTATTATTATTAGTAGTAGTAGTAGTAGTAGTAGAAGTAATGAAGAGAGTTTTGAGACAGAGTTTCAGCATAGAATGGCCTAGATTTAATTATGTATCCTTTGACCTCAAAATATTGGCAATGTAATGAGTTGTTAGGCTATACAATTTTGTTAAGTGTTCTGCTCAGTGGAAAGGAACCCTTAGCTGGAACTGTGATCCAAGGAACATTCCTATGGAGAATAAGAATCTGGACTCCAAGAAGAATCCCCCACTAACCATGAGCCTAAAGGCAGCATGGACATCCCACATCTGCCAACAAGACCTGAGATGACAGCTGGCTCCCAGGCAGGAGGTGAACTTTAGTAGAATAGGGGCAGGCAGGAGGGAAATGGGTGTACCAACACAAGAGTTGTACATACAGAGCTTCTACTTATTAATAGTAAAAAAACTAAAAAACAGGTAAAATATGTGTGTGCATGTATATATATATATATACATATAATCTTTATGGAATTTATTGAAGAATAGTTTGTGAATTCCTGATACCATGGATAGTACTTTATTACATATTATATACACATATATACCTATGATAAAGTTTAAGTTACAATTAGAAATTAACAAAAACTAATAATAAAATACAACAATTACAGCAAAAAAATATGGACATCTTCCTGCCTCAGCTTCCTGCAATTATAGGTAATAATAACCATACCTGCTATATTTTTACTTAAGGACCTTGGAAGAAATCACTTTCATGAGGATGCTACTCCCAATTCTTTACAGGGTAAATATCTTCTCAATATTTAAGATTCACTCTAAACTCCAGTTCCTCAGAGGGACAACCTCTAGTCTATGCCTGTGCAATATTGTAACACAGCTTCCATCACAGCTTTTGCTTCCATAGCGTCATGAAATGTTATGTCTATTACATTAAACTTATTGTATTTTATATATTTATTTACTCAGAGCGAGAACTATTATAATTTTTAGGATCATATATTCACCATATGTGTTTTGTTTGCCAGGGTTATATTTAACACTTAACTCGGGCCATTCATTTAATAACTTCTCAAATTTTGTGTCAAATAAAAAGGATGGACATGAAGCATTACAAATAAATATATTTTTAAAATAATTAGTTCTGTTATAATATATATGACAAACACCTTTAATACAGACAAGTGTAATCCACCCATAAATAATCAAATGTACAGTTGGCTATCAACAAATTTATGCCGGCAGCACTGTTGTAGAGAAAGGTGTCACTCATTATTCAGGCAGACAGTGCTGTCTAATTGGCACTCCGTCCCCTTTTCTTTTGAGTAGCATCCTGTGTTGGTTCATGCACGCTCTCTACATGTTGAAAGATGTGTCCTCACCTCTTTGTTCAGATCTAAAGCCAATTTAGGCTCAACACCAACAATATCTTCATTCCCTCTACCAGACATTTGTGTGTATTCTCCTACTGGTCAAAGAGATACAGGGCAAACATTCTGCAGGCATTTCTACGAAGACTTTCTTTCCTTTTATCTGCCTCTTCTTCTATCTCCTCTTCCACCTCCCATTTCTACCTCCCATACTCTTCCTCTTCTTCATTGTTTTAAGTGCTTTTATTTATTTATTTTCAAGCTTAGAGAGAGAGAGAGAGAATGGGTACCCTGGGGCCTCCAGCCACTGCAAACTCCATATGCATGTGGCAGTTTGTGTATCTGCTTTCCAGGGGCACCAGGGAATCAAACTTGTTTCCTTAGGATTGCAGGCAAGCGCCTTAACCATTAAGCCATCTCCCCAGCCCTTGTTCTTCATTTTGGTGATATAAGAAGATTAGTTTTTAGTTTACGCTGTACCTCAGCTAAGTGTTGTGCTTTATGTAACTTTGGCAAGAATGAAGACTATGAAAGAAGTCACTGTGAGACCAAGATAGGATGTCAAAGCAGACAACATTGAAAGAGAAGCAATCAGAGTCCGTGATGCCATTCACTGTTTACTAAAGTAATAGCCCTAAATTTATGTTTAGTAACAGCAGTTTGAAAAGACATTTTTAACTTTGATCAAAATTTAAAATATATTCTCAGAGAAACATCTGCCATATGTGTTAAATCTAAAGAATATTTTCAATACCATTATGTTAAAACAAGCATATGTAGCATTCAGGACTGGTTCTAATGAATACTATTCCAATAAAATATTCAATTTATATAATCACCCATTTCACCTTGATATTTAGGAAAGAGAATCGGTTGTACATTAATAAGAAATGGAAGAGAGGAGCTTAGTTGAATGGGATGAAAGAATCCATGCAATTATCTGCTGTTTTCTCATTAAAATCTTCATCATAAATTACTTTATGCCAAGCAATTTAATAGCTATACCCCAGCTGGAGCTGGAAATCATCATCTGACACCATGGGAGTCACAACGCATTATGATATGAAACTCATGAACTATTTTTCCTTTCATAGTGACTTAGCTGAAATATTGATGCTTTAATGAGCAATATTGACAGTAATTAACATGCACACTTATCTACCATAGGATGCTTGCTTAATTTTCAGGACACATGACATTCAAATACGTGATCATTTCATCTGCTTATCCCTAGATTTATAACAGGATATGTGAAACTCTAATATTGTGTCTCCTTTATTAAATAGACCACTCAGAAGAACCACAAAGGATTCTAATAAAGTTTTAAATTCAGACTTGTTGCTATTTTAAGGTTATTTATACGCTTATTTGAAAATTCTAGTAAATCGATGAAATAAGTAATTCTATTACATTCTTGGAGATGAGCAAAGTAATGGACAAGAAATTTCTAGTTACCCTATATCCCTCAGACACCAGGCGGTAGAAACAGACCATCTGAAGGTGTTTTTTACCCACATCATTTCCTCCCTTTTGTTACATGGAAAACAATATAATAAAGGATGAATATTCTAAGTGGTTTTCTTGTATTCAAAATAAATGTAAATTTTAGTATTTGGAAGAACATTACATGTGTGTTGAATAAAATATTCTCTCATTCCTTAGGTACACACATCTATTTCACTCACTGTTTTAAATAAGTAAAAGTATATACATGATATTGATTTCAAAATATAATGATTAGTTTCTTATGACAATAAAAATTATGTGTATAAGAAAAAGTGATGAATATTAAACTAACTTGTATTTTATACTTATTCTTGTCATAATCTTCATTTGAGAAAATTAAATTTAGATTAAATTATCAATGTTATTCATCTTCATTTTATTATGTATGCAGATATATCCATAACTTATTTCAAGTCTATTTAATAAGTGTGTTAAAAAATTAACTATGCATAAAATAGATTATAACAAACAGCATCCCTAAGTCAAAAACTTAGAATTCCTTGTTTACAAAAGAAAACTTTATCCCACCTAAAAGGTAATTATTGGATCTAAGTATGTGGCTCAGTTAGTAGTATTTGCCTGTCATTCAAGCACCCTGGGTTTGATTCCCAGTCCAGTTCTGCTACAACTGGGTATCATGGTATCTGTAGCTCCAGCATTTGGGAGGTAGAGGCAAGAGGATGAGGAATTCAAGACCTGCTTCAGCACATAGACAGCTTGACTCTAGCCTGGGCTATAAAAGACCTTGTTACCAAAAAAAATAAATAAATAAATAAAAAAATAAAGACCTTGTTACCAAAAAAAAAAAAAAAAAAAAAAGATTTTTACAAGTGAACAAGAGATATTTACATTTATGTTTTGTTGTCAACTTATTCTTTTTAATAATATTGGGCGGGTCTCTGAGGATGTTTACAGGAAGGCAGCCTCTCAGTAGGGGGCAGGATGTAAGGAAGTTCAGAGATACTAGAATTAAACATCCTTTCCTGTGTGAGGAGTGCAGGAAGGAAATTCCAGAGACTCAGGAAGCTATTAAGTCTGGGATAGGGCTGCAAAACCCTGCCCATAGGCTATAAAAAGGGAAAGGAGATTTATCTCCCTTGTCCCTGACTGTTTGCTGTTCTGTGTGTGGTGTTGATGATGGGTTTCTCTCTCTGCTTGGACCTGTGACAGGAGGCCAAACCTCTTTCACCATTATGGAACTTCCCCTGGATCTGTAGCTTCAAAAACTTCTTTCCTCCCATAACTGTGCCTGGTATGGAGATTCATCCCAGTGTCATATGACTGACCAAGAGAGTGTATATAGAGTATTTAATAATTCAAATGGAGAAAATGATTGCTAAATCTTATGAGTAAATAATTAGTAAATTTATATTTTAGAGAGTGAATGTATCTAGGAATAAATATTTTCCATTTATATATCTTCACAGTTTTCTAATAATAAATAATACCCTCTTCAGATATTCTACTAAATTTACAAACATCCATTTTTAATTATGAAAATTAAATAAATTATAAAATGCTAGATAATAGTAACAAAGGAAAACCATTCTATGAATTTGAAAAGTCCATGGTAATTGAGATTACTTCAAATTCTGTTGCAGTAACACTGAAAATATTTCATTCTTTATAATCCTTCATTCAAAACAATTTATTAACTAGTTAACCTGCCTTTATGTGAAATATGTAAATGGAAAAAACAGTATATTCTCTTCTTAAGGAATTAACAATTTTAGTGAAAAAATATTATAGCTGGCTTGATCTCAGGAGGTCACAGAAATTATAGAATAGAAATCTCATTAAATAAGTATGTGTTGGTTATTATTTTGTTTTGTAAATGAACTAAATTTCAAGAAGCGCCTTTTTGAAGGCTACATGGTATTGCACTCATAAGTTCCTTTCCCAGTTCTTTCTATTTCTTTGACATTTCACTAATTTTACTATTGCAATTTTACACATTATAATCAAAGTGATAGTCCTATATGAATAAAGGTTTTGCACAGACAATTACTCTCTAGTTAATACACTTCAAGTGCTGCCGGTTGTCATAAGATTATGCCCAAATTCCACACCGGGTGCCATATTAGTATATGGTTCATCCATGTTGCTTACACATGGACTGACCTGCTCACACAGAATTTAATTTGCCCCACATACTGGAGCCTTTCTGTTCTTATTACAAGTCAGAGAACATGATTATTGGCCAATAACTATATTACTATTATAATCACAAGAGAAGCTATATAAGAAATCATTTCTTTTGTTGATGATTAAAATGCCATTTGAAACAGGAAGATTGTTAGAACTATTTTTGTTTCTTTTTATACAATAAGTGAAAGAGTACCCTGCCAATTTTTAATGTTTTACATGATTTAAGTTTTTACTTTGAAATATCTTAGCATTACTGTTTTTATAATTGAGATCTTTAATACATGAACATACTGCAATTTGATCATATTCCAGTCTTGTTACACCGCTTGTCCCCCACCACAACTTCTATTCCTGAGCAGTCTCATCTTGCCAAGGCCTTCTGTTTTGACATCTCCTTCTTTTTTATCCTCCTCTCTCCTGTTTGTCCAAATGTTGAGGAGATCAATATTGTGCAGGCATGGTGGGGATAGCAACATCCACTGTGAGTTCATGAATTCACTGGTCAGTTCATGTACAGAGGACAGTGCCCCAAAACACTCCTTCCCACCTGGTGGCCCTTATATTCTTTCTGCTCCATTTTCCTCATTGTTCCCTGAGCTATGAGGGTGTGACAGAGATGACCCATTTAGCACTAAGCTCTCAACAGCCTCTTGTTTTTAGCACTTTAATGAGTTTTGAGTCTTTTTAGTATCCACAGATATCTCCATAGAAAAACTCCTCTGGCTAGCAGTGAGAATGCCTCTCTTTTTTTCTATTATTGTTTTCCTTATTTGCACGTTGTGGTGTGTGTGTGTGTGTGTGTGTGTGTGTGTGTGTGTGTGTGTGTGTGTGTATGTGTGTGTGTGTGTGTTGGGTAATGAGTCTCTTGCCACTGCAAATGATTGCCTGGCTTTATATAGGTGCCTCGGGAAGTGAACCTGGGGAATCTGGCTTTGCAAGAAAGTTCCTTTAACTCTTGAGCCATGTTTTCAGTCGTCAACACTCACATCCTTGCTACACACAAGAATTCTTCTTTGTCTGGTCTTCTTGATGAGTCTTGCTTTTCCCAGTATTCACACTTGAAAAACAAGCATTTCTAACCAAATTTGAGATTAGCCTTGATCTGTAGGCATAATCATAACCATTTAGAGGGTCATTTTACTGGCACAATGTATCTAACTATATAAAAGTCAGTGGTAGTTTCTTC
>PVHP010042210.1:0-15070 GCA_004024765.1 Zapus hudsonius
CAGTCAGGCTGGGTCTGTGAGAGAATGGTGATGTTATCTTGTGGCCTGCCTAGGGGCTTTGGAGTTTTCAGGATTGCTAAGATTTACAGGGGCCCCCGGAATTTGCCTCGACTTCCGAAGGAAGGAGACTGTTCCCAGAGCCTGCCAGACTCAGCAGAAACCTTACTTCCTCCATGCCTCATTAGCAGAGTACCACAAGAAGGCAGAGGTAGGAGGATTGCCATGAGTTCAAGGCCACCCTGAGACTACATAGTGAATTCCAGGTCAGCCTGGACTAGAGTAAGACCCTACCTCAAAAACCAAAAGAAAAAAAAAAGGAACCTGGCACTTTTCTCCCTAAACAGGAATAGAGTTTGGATACCTTTACAACTTGGTTTTGTATTAGTTGATTTGACAAAAACTGAGTTTTTACATAGTACCTTGAGCAAGGTAGGCATTCAACATTGTTTATTGAATAAATGATTTTTAGCTAAAACATAGAAAATCATATTCAAAAAAATTGAGTCATCTGCCACCCAAAGGTTACCATACCAGCACTGGAACACTAGCCTCCATTGTTTGGGTTTGGCCTCAGCTGGGCTGCTGACCAGGATCCCATCTTACCGTTGAAAAGGGGTTCTCCTCACAGTAGTACCCATCTCTGCAGTCATTATGAGGGTAACATGAGATGTGCCTACCTTTGCAAAAGCACTGAATGTGTGTTCTCGTGTCCCTCCAGGCTATTTCTGTCCATATGTGAACATAACACGTGCCTTCCCTTAGAATGGAGGCTGGGAGCAGGCTCGGGGTAAGAGAGCTTCCCAGGTGCATAAGGGCCTGAGAGAGACCATCTAAGTTTGAGTCCAGCTGGGCTGGGCATGCACCTCTGTACCACAGTCCTGTGGGAAGCAGGGGCTTGTAAAAACTCAGCTCTGGGATCAGTGAGAGATACTTTTCAAGGAAATACACAGATAAGCAATGGAGGGGACCCAAAGTTCTCCTCTGGCCTCCACACGCACATGGACACACACCACACATATTATACACACAAAAAGTACCAGTGCCTGAACACATTGCTTTGCTTTTATGTAGTGAACCTCTGCATATATTAATATACTTCAAAGTGTCTTATAATTGCATAATATTCCTGTGTTAAAATGATCTTAAGCATTTATACTGTTTTGGTTTTGGGGGTATTTTGGTGTGGGGGGAGTCCTTGAGACAGGATCTCATGTAGCCCAGGCTGGCCTTAAACTCACGATGTAGTCAAGGCTGGCCTTGAACTCCTGATCCTCCTGCCTCCCCTCCCAGGTGTTGGGATTACAGGTGTGCACTGCCCTGCTGAGCTAGATTGTATTTCAAACAAAACAGTGAGCATCCCTGAACCTAGCCTTGTGCACATTCTCATTGTTTTGTTGGCTACATTCCCAAAGGGTTTGTTTAGCCTTAATAACGTTACTCCTCCGAGTATCATCCTGAGCAGCCACTTACTAGTAATAACAGTGCCAACTTACTTTGTTAAATCGAAGTGCTATGTGATCATTAAGAGAAAAACCCTAAAAAGAGAGAGAGAGAGAGAGAGAGAGAAACCCTACTTAACTCAACATTATAAGCCATGACACTGAGTATAAGTAAAATATGTCTAGTCCAGAGAGGTTAAAATGAGGGGGTGAGACACCAGCACCTAGAAGCCTGCCAGTCTTTCTGATACCTTGTTGTATTTGTTTAATCAAACTGGTCATAAGCCTGCCACATAAGGGACAAGCAGTGTGGCAGCCTTGCCAAGAACTCAAAGGACAGTTAATCCATCAGGCAGTCTGCTCTCCATGTGCTGGCTGTTTGCAGAGAAGTGCATTTGCTGAGGACCCAGGGTTTTAGCTGTAAACACCCCCAGGTCTTTTCAGGAGCAGCAGGAAGTCAACATCGCAGCCCCTCCCCACCACTTAAAAAGTAAATTGGTTTAAAGAGAAGCAAGGGTGTTCATCATTTTCGTGTGATTTAGCTACAGAATCTGCATCCCAGAGTGTCGTGTTTGAATCAGGGTCTGTTCTGTTGTGTTGCAGACACGGAATGAGCCCTGCAACCTTCGCGTGTCCGCAGAATACATTGCCCAGGTGAAAGGGATCCCGGTGGACAAGGTGATGGAGGTGACCACGCAGAACGCGCTGAGACTGTTTCCCAGGCTGCAGCACTTGCTGCACAAATAGCTTCAGCTCACCTGTGGCATTTGGGAAAACAAATGCTTGGATTTGAATCTAAAACACCTTTTTATAGGGATAGTGATGGTGGTCCTGAAAACCTGGGCTTTGATTCTAACCTTAAGCTGCTTTCAATGAGCCCCATCCTGGGGGGAGACTGGGAAAGCATCTGTCCCACCGAGCAGAGCCCTGGTGAAGCAATACCTTGCTTCCGAGTAGGACTCCCCAGGGATGACACACACTGTGATAAGGAGGGGCAGGCCAGAGTACCACCCATCACCACTTGTTTGACTTCGTATTTTCTCATACTATTAGAACATTCTGGTGTAAACATGAACTTCAGTTCTTTGAATTATTTTTTCTTGAAAGTATACAAGGCTTTCACTTTGATCTCAGATTTTGACATATGATGCCTATGGCTTGTGACTGTACTTTTGTACAATCATTAACTGATTTTAAGTTATAATCCGAATTTTGTCACATATTTAAAATGTACTTGGCTTTATTAAAACTGAACCTGGAGGCTGTGGGGATGGCTCAGCTATTAAAGGTGCTTGTTTGCAAAGCCTGCCAGCAACTGGACAAGCATTTGCTTGCACTGGCAAGACATCCTGGCATACTCATGTGCAAATAAAAATAATTTTTTAAATGTACCTGACTCTTTGATACAGTCATACTTTGTTAAACATGTGTTAATCATGTGTAAAAGCAGTTCTGCAGGTGGATAATGGTGATGGAAGACAGCATAGGAATGTATTTAATGCCTCTGAATGTTCTTAAAAATAGTTAAGACCATGAATTGGGGCTTGGGAGATGGCTCAGCAGAGAAAAGCACTTGCCACTTAAAATTAAGGCTTGAGAGGGCCTGAGACACCCCCCCCCCAAGTTCAGTTGTCCAGCACCCACATAAAAAGCTGAGTATGGCCACACATACCTGTAACCCCAGTTTGGAGCAGAAGGGCAGAAACGAGAATCAGCGCCGGTTGCTGACCAAAAATAGCAGCTCCAGGTGGAATGAGAGACTCTATTTTAGGGAAATCCATGGACGAGTGCAGAGGAGGGCATCCGGTGTTCTCTGGCCTCTGCACATGTGCACACTCCACGCACATCACACACACCCTACACACATGTGCATGCACAAGAATTTCTTTTAAACATGTTGAATTGTATTTACTTGTGGTTTTATCACTTTGACAAGCTGCGGCCAGTTCTTGTCTACATTGACCAAAGGTGTTTGAAAGTCATAATAGGGACATAGGTCACCTGAACATAGAGCTTGTGTGGTCAGTCTATCTGCATTATCTTTTCTGGACAACCACATGCAGAGACAACATGGGACATTCCTCGTTCCTGTGGCCCAGGTAGACTGAGGCTGTCATCCATGCACATGGCACATTTTCAGATCTGAGTGCCCGAGGATGCACTTCCTGATGCCCTCCCCACGCCCTCTGGATTTTCTTAGTCACCACCTTCATGGCAGGAGGCTCTTCTCACCACGATCTTTGTCAGAGCCGCTCTGTTGGGCCCAGGTTGGAAATATAGTGAATCCTAAATATATATTACCAAAATTACATGAAATGGGGCCTTTGAGAGACATTTAAGGTCCAAACTGTAGCAAAGAGGCCTTTAACCCTGTGAGCATTATTACAGACAAATCTCCCTGTAATGGATAGGTGTATTAAAACCATATTTCAGAGCTCTCTTTCAGCTCTGTATTTCTCTTCCATATTTCCCAGCCTCTTCCTACCCATGGTTGTTTTATTGAGCCATGAGATGGAGGCCAGTCTGGGACTATAGAGCATACAGAGTGAGTTCCAGGTCAGCCTGGGATAGAGTGAGGCTTTACCTCGTTAAAAAAAGGGGGGGAGATATCTTCGACTCACTCTTCTTTCTCACTGTCTGAGTTTCTGCATGGGTTCCAAGGTTTTTGAATCTCAGGGAGGGGTCTTAGCACAAAACTAACTCGGGTTCTCTTTCCCTTGCATCCTGCCAGCCATAAGGAAGGGCAAGTCAGCATCTCCATGTCTTCTTTTTCACTTTTCCTTGCCCAATCAGAGGCTAGCGTCTTCACGTGGGCAAGGTCTTTCTGGACGAGTAGCTCAGCATTAGTTGCATGGCTTAGACCCACAGTAAAGGGCACACAGCAGTCGCCACAGCCTGCTTAGGATCTTGTCCCGTATGTGTAACCTCTCCCTTTCCTTTCCTTCCCCCTCCAGCATCCCAAAGCTTGCTGCCCTCAGCCTTTCTTTCCCCAGGCTTCAGCATCCATAAAGCTTTATTGGCCCACAGCCATGCTCATTCAGTTACAGTGATGTGTACCTGCTTTTAAGTCTACAGTGACAGAATTCAGAAGTTGTGGCAGGACCACATGGAGGTCCCTTTTGCTTTTGCTGTCCCCCTGGCCTAAGCTTTTCAGAAGGGCACTGAGGCTCATCCTGTAAATGAGCCTAATCACTTGTATATCTCTCTCTCTCTTGGCCCTTCTGGTAGCTCCCTATACCTTTGGTGTGTGGGGGTCGTGGGGTACTCTCGGCCTCCTTTCCCCCTTCCCAGCCTGGCTTTGTTTTTGTCCAGATGCTTTCCTGCTTTGTTTCTGGGTGCCTGCTTGCTTTGCTACATGTGTGATCTTTCTCGAAGCTCTGAGCCCCTTACTCTCTTAATCTTTTCAGACCCCCTATATAGGCAAAGGGGATCTTTTGGTGTGGGCTCTCCTGCTTGGCTTTTCATGTGTGTGTCCTTTCACCAAGGCTTCTTCCCTAGGGGTCTCTCTATGTGAGGGAGACTTTTTTTCTATTTCCCCTCCTGCTGCTGAGCCAGGCTGAGAAGGGGAGAACATCTTTTGGATTGAGCCTTCCTGCTTGCCTTCCCTCTGGATTCTAACTCTCTCTAAAATAAACCTCACAATTCTGAGTCTCTGTGTTTGGTCCTTTGATAACTTGGACAAGGATCCAAAGCTGGGGTCCATTACGCTGGGGTGAGGGAAGGCCTTACCTTCCTAAGGCCTGGAAATTCAGAATTCCTTCCCCTAGGGAGCCATGTACAGGGAAGAAAAGAGGCTGGATTTTGTTTCAGTGATGTTTTATTTTAATTTAATTTTATTTTTTAATTATTTTTTGAGGTGGGGTCTTGCTCTGTTCAGTGACTTTTTAAAACCTCACACAGGTAAGTCAGAGAAACAGCTGGTTGGTCAATACCTAACCAATCAGTTTAAACATCTAGGTTTGAGCTCTAGCTAGACACCTCCCACTCAGGAGGAAGGGGGGGTCAGGCCTGGAATCTGTGAATTTTCCTGAAACTGTCACAATCCCCCCCTCTGAAAAAATAACTAACTGCTGTTAGGGTCTTGGGGTGTAGAATCAAAAAAAAAAAAATCACCAGAAAAAAAAAGTACATACATGTTTAAGAAAACATCAAAAAGAATACCCACAAGAATACCCATTTTTATCCTGTAGGTGAAAAGGCTCCGACTGGGGAGGGATTAAGGAGGAGTTTGGCAACATTGTGTGGGGTCTCCTAAATTCCCACAGAATCTAATCCCATCCTGGACTTCAGGAATCCTGCATCAGGATGACAGAGAAGATCCTCCCAGGCTCCTACAGGGATAACAAGTAGGAGGGTGCAAAGCTGGAAAGATTCACTGTTTTTCTAAGACACCCCAAATTCCAGGGCTCAAGCAATCCTCCTGCCTCATACCACAATGCCTGGCGTCAGCACAGAAGACACAGCTCTCACCTCAAAGGGGATAAGAGAGTTTATTCTGGAGCCAAATATGAGTGGCCAAGTCCTGGGAACACAGGTTTAGGTTATGCCGATTCCATGTTCCAATGTGTTAACAGTTTCATAAAGACTCTTTTAGTTATAGAACAAAAGAAAGTCGTAAATCAAGACCCTTTTCAAACACATTGGCTGACCATCAGCAAAGCCAGAAATCACCACAGGCCACCATCATTCTCTCTGATGATGTCCTTAGCCCTTGGGTTGGTGGAAGCTGGGAGTCTGCAGTTTCAAAAAGGTCACAAGTGATCAACTGATAGTCACAGGATGTTAGGTCAGACACAGGTGGGCAATAAATGGCTATCAAGAGGGCTAAAGGTAGCCCAAGGGAATTTGACTCTGATTTCGTAACATCGCATCTCTGATCAGGGGAGTTCTATCAGTCCATTTGGCCTTGTTTGAAGTAGATGCAGCTGATACAGTGCTTTTCTGGGAACTTCAGTTCACGCTGCTGAGGAAAGACTTGCTTCTAAGGAAGTGAGCAGAGTGCAGAGTGGGAGAAGGGGATGTATGACTGGCTTCATTGTTGGGGAAGATAACAGGAGAAAAGAAGCCACCTAGCTCGTCCCTGCCCGTCCATCTCCTGCTAGTAAGCTTGTCACCTTGTGTGCAGGCAGAAGAGAGTGAGGTACAACATTTTGGTCCAGGATAATGGGAACAGGAGATTCTAACTACAGTGAGGCTGTAACCATCCTTCAGGAAGAGTCCTCCCTTTAGCTTTCAGATTACAGAAACAATAGGGCCCAAGGGATTGGAATTTCCCCAGAAATCTCATGCTGGGAGAAGGAAAAGGCTGAACCTAGTGCCAGCCAGAGAGTCTCCCAGGAAGAGATTACACACAGTTCAGGCAGCCAGCCAATCAGCCTACCATGTAGGACAGGTTGGAGCCTAGACCATGATAGGTCACTGGTGGGTGGGACCACACCATGATCAAGCCGCTTAGTTTTGTATAACAGTTCTAGATCTTATTTTAGTAATTCAAGAGTGGAATTGGGAGTGAGGATCTCTATTCATACCTCTTCCCAATGTGGCCACACTGAGGAAATCCCATGCTCTGCACTTCACTGTATTTAATGAGTTTATTGGGAGAGATGGCCAAACCTAGCTCCTTAGGACTGCCAGAGCCCAGGCTCTATCTGAAAACTTGGGTAACGATTTTTGAAGTCTTGACTATTCTCTAAAACAGCCTCACAGTATCACGGAGGAAGAACATCACATAAAGAGCCTTTCCAGCAAAGCTTCCCAGGGACACGTGCAGATGTTCTGGCCTCTCTTCCCAGGACGTATTTTGAGGCCATGTTTAGATGGCCGAGGCCAGTTGGTTCTGCTTGGCTTCTGGCCGTGCTACCCTTCCTTCTCTTTGGACACACTGCCGTGGCAGGAAAGGACAAAGAGGTTTGCAGAGCCTCTTGGGGAAAAAGAACAGTCTATCTGTGGCCATAGCAACATTGGGCCACTCTGAAGGCTTCTGGGAGACGGCAGGAGGCCTGTGTGTGGATTAGTGGACTTCTCTGGGACTCTGTCTTGCATATGGCTCTGCAGGAAGCCAGAGTGGAAGAGGCAAATCTGTCACCAATGTTGACAGAGGGACTATGGATGAGACACTCCTGGAGGACTGGGAAGGTGGTTGGACTTCCTGTCTTTTCAAGTAGAGTCAGATTCCAAAATATATACTGCCACGTGACTTCTGAGTTTCAGTGTCAGCTTGAGGCTGCTGTAGGTGTACTAAGCCGGACAAGGTAGAAATGTTTAACGGGGAGGGAGGGCAAGGGAAGGCTTTCTGACGGAGATGTTATCTGAGTTCCACAGACAGGGGGCCTGTGTATGTATGTAGGTTGTATAGATTGGGTAGAATTATAAAGGAAGTTAGGGGTTGTAATTGTATTGTGAATAACCTGACATTCGTTTGCCTGGTACTTATCTCCTATGCTTCATCTGAGATCAAGCAGCCCTCCCTAAATAATACTATATTTGATCATCTTTAATTCAGGATCATTTCTGGGGAGCAGAGAACTGAGTCTTGACTCAAGACTGTGTCCTCTGAATACAGAGATAAGGCCTCCCTCTTGAGCCCAGGCAGAGCCTGAAGCCCTGGGCCAGCAGGAGAGTCAGCTAGAGCCTGGGTTCCTTGGCCCTGAGTCTGTCTGTGCCTATGCAACTGGGAGCCTAGCCCATTAATGATCTTGACATGAGAGATCTGCTGTTTGGAAAGTGAAAACTTACCTCTATCTCTGGCAACTTCAGTCCATACCTCCCACCCTTTTCTCAGATAGTCTTGTTATGTTGCCCAGGCTGCCCTGGAGCCCTGGATCCTCCACCTCAACCTGCTGGGATTATAGGCATGAGCCACCGTGCCAGCTAACTTCTTTCTAATTTTAAATAATTCACAGACATTGAAGAAGGATCACAGAGAATGTATGTGTCTCTGGAGATGAACTTTATCCAAAGATAGCATTATCTGAAAAATTAAAAAAAATCTCATGTAATATATTTAATAGTTTTCAAAATAACCTGGAGGACAGAAAGGATGAGTACTTCTTTCTTTCTTCTTTCCTTTCTTCTTTCCTTCCTTCCTTCCCTCCTTCTTTCCTTCCTTCCTTCCCTCCTTCCTTCCTTCCCTCCTTCCTTCCCCTGTAGTGCGTCTAAAACCAAACAGCCTATTTACTGAGGTTTTTCCCTCAGACACACACCACCTTTAATACATCCAGGGCGATGCCTAGGAGCCTCTTTAACCCCAGAAATTCTGCCCAAGGTTTCTTACAGATCCCTCCTACGGACTGAAGAGGAATCCTACTATATAACCTCTTACTTTTCGGTGGAAAGTGCTTTTTCTCCTTGTGAGTAAGGAGGCTCTGTTTGACCCAGGAGGTCCTGCCGCTTTCGGGAACAGTCTCTTTGATGTGGATGCAAGCTGAGGACTGAGAGGCGAGATTGAAGTGTCTCTTTTGGACCCTCAGGAGGCTGACTTGGTTGCTTCTTTCCACTAGACAGTTGGACTCCCGCTGCTCATTTAGCTCCTGCAGGAGCTGCTTTTTGCTTGCTCCATGCTTTTTAAGGATGCCACTGCTTTTGTTCACAGATGTCATCCTGCCAACAACCCAATGTCAGTGGGTTCTTGTCCTGCGAACAAAGGGAAATACTGTTAGCTGCCTGCCCAACTTAGAAACCACCATCCGCAGCCATATTTATCAGGTTCCCTTTTGTCCAACTTCACACCTCACCTCAATATTTTTTTGGGGGGGGGAAGAAGTTCAAGGCAAGGTCTTACTCTAGCCCAGTCTAACCTGCAACTCACAGCGATCCTCCCACTTCACCCCCCAACCCAGTGCTGGGACTAAAGGCATGTGTCACCATGCCCAGTATATTGTTGGCCTTTAGATGGGAACCACACAGTTCTTGCCTCAAAGGGGATAAGAGGTAGTTTATTCTGGAGCCAAATGTGAATGACCACAGCCCAAGAACACAGATTCAGTATTATACAGTACCTTTAACAAACTGCAAACCGAAGCCTACTTAAAATCCACAGTGTGGAAGGATCACCTAGCCCGCTAGGACGCTACCCTGGAGATGGAATATTCTGATCTGTTCTGTTCCACTCAGAACCCTGGTTCAGAGACGTTTCAGAGGCAGAGGCCATTTACTTACCAGCCACGTGAGCTTGGAGAAATGGCTTGCCCGCTCATAACATCAGTAAGATGTTAATGTAACTATCAAGTGGGAATGAGGATGCCCATTTCACTGAACTGTGTGTGCGCTGTATGGAGAACGGTGAGGAAGGAGCTGGGATTAAACACTGCATTTTGCCAGCCTCCAAGTTATTGCCGACACTCCCATTCCTTAAGCACCTGTTCTGTGCCTAGTGTGTTGTGGCCAGGGGGATAAACAAGCACTTGTCCCCCTGAGAGGAGTTCTAGGAGATACCTCCATCTGTAGGTTCTCGGTGAATCCAGCTCCTTTCGTTACTTTGACTACAATCTCAAGCCAGGTGTGGGGCATGAACTTGAAGTTCCTGCTACTCTGGAGGCTGACGCAGGAGATCACTGGAGCCTGAGGCATGGGGCCAGCCTAGCTAACAGCAAGATCTCATCTCAAAAAGAAAAGAAATTCATACTCTACACAAAGGAGTTTTTTGTTGTTTTTTTTCAAAGCAGGATTTCACTCTAGCCCAGGCTGACCCAGGGCAGGCCTTGAACCTACAGTGATTCTCTTAACTCAGCCTCTGAGTTCTGGGATTCAAGGTGTGCACCAACACTCAGCTCAACAAAGAATTCTTTTATTCAGAAATCTATTTTTCTCAGAAGAGGAGGTCTCCTGCTTTTTAAGAAAAGTCTTTAGAAATTTATTTTAGAATTATAAAAGCCAGAATTTGTTCATCTCCTTGCAGGAATTAGGGATGGGAAAAGACTGGTTATTGAAGAAAGTAGTGTACACAGAGCTCCCTGAGGAAGGACTTGACAGGTCAGCCAGAGTGGTTTGGAGGGATGAGGGCATGCTTTGCTTTGACTCGTGGTGAATACAACAGATGATCTGGTCACCCATCGGGCACATTGTTGGCATCTGCAGGGCCGGGACTACATCTGTAAGGTTCGAAGATCCCCCGAAGACAGACCACCAGAGACTCGAGTCAGAGCAAATGCACGGGTCGCTTTATTCAGACAGATTTGAACCTGGACCACAGTCACACAGCAAGGTAGCTAGCTGGGAACTTCAGTACCTGGCATTCCAGTCGAACTCTTTTTAAAGGCTGAAGCATACATTCTTTAAGATAAACATAAGTTCACCTGCACAAGCATGTGTACAGAAGCAGATAGTGATGGTTAGAGCTAAAGGGGGGGGGAAAACATCTGTTTGGCCAGAAGTCCGGTGTTTGATCCTTTTTATCTTTTTACATTCCTATGGCGTAAGCCTCATTATTTCTGACTTCTAATTAACTCATCGCTAGCCCCAGCTGCACATTTAGTATTTTCCCAGGGTCCTATAGCACAGCTTCCCAGGCTAAGGTTAGCACATTGAAATAAGTATTTAACCATTTTATTTTACAAAAGTCTCTACTTTTCTATTTTAAACATACTTTAAGTTCCATAATCATACTTCATATTTCACACATCCAGAGCCCCTCACCTTTCCAGCTTTGGTTCCCTAGCTGTCAGATGGGCTAACCAGCAGGAATTTATTATGGGGATTAAATAATAGCTGCAAAGACATCGAACACTATGAGGTTTTCTTAAATATAGATTAGGTTACTAATTCAGAAAGCTATGCATTCTGTACCCAAGTGTAACAATATTATCACTATTTTACAATGTCACATAAGTAACGTGTGTGTGTGTGTGTGTGTGTGTGTGTGTGTGTGTGTGTGTAAGCACATGTGTGTCACAGTGTACTTGTAGAGGTCAGAGGACAACTTTGAGTGTCAGGCCTCACCTTCCACCTTATTTGAGGCAAAGTCTTATTTTACTGTTCAGGCTAGCTGGCCCACAAACATCCAGGAATCTCTTGTTTTAGCCTCCTATCTGTGCGTAGGCACACTGGGATTAAAGTCTCCCTGGCTTCCTGTGGGTCCTTGGGATCCACACTCACTCACACCTGGGCGGCAGGTGCTTTCTGCACTGAGCCCTGGATCTTCTTTTTTTTAAATATTTTTTTACCCAGGCTATTTTTCAGTTTTTTTAAATAAATATTTTATTCATTTCCAAGCAGAGAGAATCAGAGAGAGAGAGAGAGAGAGAGAGAGAGAGACAGCGTACCAGGGCCACCACCTTGTGGGTCTGGCTTATGTGGGTCCTGGGGAATTGAACCCAGGGCCTTAGGCACTGGAGGAAAGTGCCTTGACCAGTGAGCCATCTCTCCAGCCCTCCCTGGGTCTTCTTTAAGCAGCACCTTCTCCTGGCTCAGAGACTGCTTTCCCTTCAGGCTGCACTTAAGGCTACTCTCCTACCTGTTTTCCCAAACCTGCTCCGTTTTGCTATTGTCTTACCTCATTCTCATTCAAAGAGTATATAACACCAGGCATAAAATCCCCCTTCACCCCCAGTGCCGGGGATAGAACCCAGGGCCTTGCTCATATAGATAGGCAAGGGCTTTACCACTGAGCTACACCCCCTGGGTTAGGCATACACTCTAGCAAGAAACTACATAAAATTGAATTTAAACTATGTTTAGTTGCATTTCAGAGAAACATAAGGACATGATATAACTTGTGATATATATATATTTAAAATTTAAGATTGTAATAATAGGATGGCCATTTTTTCCTTATTAGTCATTGACCCCTAAACACACTTACTGAGTTAATTTACATGATTTCCTATGCTGCGAGCTGACGAATGAAAATCTTTTCTAGGTATTGAGGGAGTTGTAAGTAAAAGAAGATATAAGATACAGTCCTGAGCTTCCAGGAGCTCAGATATAAATAAGGAATAAAGGCATGGAGGGACTTGAAAGATGTCTTTTTTTTTGGTTTGTTGAGGTAGGGTCTCGCTGTAGCCCAGGCTGACCTGGAATTCACTATGCAGTCTCAGGGTGGCCTTGAACTCATGGTGATCCTCCTACCTCTGCCTCTGCTGGGATTAAAGGCGTGAGCCACCACGCCCAGCGGCAAGCATTTGCTATACAAGCATGAAGACCTGAGTTCAATCCTCACACTCACATAAAAAGTTGGGCATGGCTGCTTATGCCTGTCAACCCGTCACTGAGCAGGGCACAAAGAGGAGCATCGCTGGAGCTCCCTGGTCAGTCAGTTTAACTGAAACTATGGCGAAGACTCCAAGTTCAATGAGAAGCTCTGTCTTGGGGAAATGTGGCAGAAGAGGAAGACACCTGCCATCCCACGCTGGACTCTGCACCTATGTGCATGGGGCCCACACGTCTGTATAGACACACACATGCACTACACCACACACACACACACCCCACACACACTACATACCCGGTGTGAAAGAAGAGCTAAGTCACACTGCCAGGAATTCAGCGAGTGGTTCCAACAGAACAGTCAGGGTCAGAAGAGGAGGAGGGGCTGTGGCTCCTGTCATGGAGAAAGTACAGGGAGGAGGTAAGAACTGAGCTGGACCAAGCTGAGACAAGATGGGTGAGCATTTCCTAGCAGGTCAAGGAAGACTTATTCAAGATAAACATGTGCCCGGCACACTGGAGGTGCTGATGAAATCAGTGTGGTGTAATTATTTCATCTCAGCTGGAGAATGTTGTCTTCAATGTCTACACTGAGGCACACCCAGCTCCTTCACCCAGCTCACAAAGGCAACCCCACAGTTCCAGACCTGGATCTCAGGAAGTCCTTTCACTGTCTACTGTTATACTAATGAAATTTATTCCCTCACTGACTAACCGCTGAGCATTCTTTCCCATATGTGAGGCTAGAGGAAAGAGATTCAAAATGACCCCCAGCACTCAGGAGGCTGAGGCAGGAGACGCGAGTTTGAGGCAAGGTTTGGCTACATTGCAAGACCTTGTCTCAAAAAATAAATAAATAAATAAAAAATAAAAAAGCCAACCATTGGGCTGGAGAGATGGCTCAGCGGTTAAGGTGCTTGTCTGTAAAACCTAACAACCCAAGTTCAATTCCCCAGTACCCATGTAAAGCCAGATGCACAAAGTGGTGCATGCGTCTGGAGTTTGTTGCAGGGGCTGGAGACCCTGGTGCACCCATTCATTCTCATTCTCTCTCTCTCTCTCCTTCTGCTTACAAACAAAAATATTTTTAGGGCTGGAGAAATTGCTCAGTGGTTAAGGCACTTGCCTCCAGTGCCTAAGGCCCTGGGTTCAATTCCCCAAGACCTACATAAGCCAGACTCACAAGGGGGTGACCCTGGTGTTTTCTCTCTCTCTCTCTCTCTCTCTCTCTCTTTCTCTCTCTGTCTGTCTCTCTCTCTCTCATCTCTGCTTGAAAATGAATAAATAAAATATTTTTTAAAATAAAGGCATGTGCCATCACAAACAGCTTAATTTAAAAAAATATTTTTTTAAAATGTTTTATTTATTCATTTTCAAGCAGAGAGATACAGAGAGAGAAAGAGAGAAAGAGAATGCACCAGGGCCACCACCTTGTGGGTCTGGCTTATGTGGGTCCTGGGGAATTGAACCCGGGGCCTTAGGCACTGGAGGCAAGTGCCTTAACCGCTGAGCCATCTCTCCAGCCCTAAAAAAATATTTTTAAAACATTGAAAAAAACTATTTTAAACAAACAGTATAACAAATTTGAACACAATGATTGGGGGTGAATATTACCGGTGCTGAACACAGCATCATACTATGATGACAGGACAGATTAGAGAGACACCCAATTTGAGTGTTTCCTCATGAGCTTCCTCAAGTCATTTTGGATACAATGGAGAATTTATAAATATTACTGCTTTCTTGTAACTGTTACATCATAGTTCCCGCGCCCCCAAGCCCTTATGGAAGTAATATGAGACTTTCAATAAACTATAAGTGAAAATGTATATGTCATGTGGTTTTTTTGGTATGTGTGTAATGTGTGTGCGTATTCATTGAGTATGACCACCTGTCAGGTGCATTTGCGGAGGTCAGAGGACAGTTTCAGGTGTTGGTTCTCATCTTCCACCTGTTTCAGGCAGGGTCTCTAGTTCCATTGTTCACTGCCAAGCTTCTGGGTGATTCTCCTGTCTTTAATCAGTAACCTTGTTTTTCTCTATCCTTTTTTTTTTTTAAATTTATTTGAGAGAGAGGGAGGCAGACAGAGGGAGAATGGGCGCACCAGGGCCTCCAGCCACTGCAAATGAATTCCAGACACATGCGCCCTCTTGTGCAGCTGGCTTTATATGGGCACTAGGGGAATCGAACTCAAGTCCTTCTGCATTGCAGGCAAACACCTCAACCGCTAAGCCATCTCTTCAGCCCTGTTTTTCTCTATTCTAACTCAAGTTTATCTTGCAGACCAAAATATACCTTGACTGCTGCTCCAGTCAAGACTGTCAGCGTTTCCTTAAAGCTGAGAGAATGAAGCTTTACTTGAAATTCAAGGCCCTTCTCCACTGAACTCCGACCACATGCTTTACATTGCAGCCATCCCAGTCTCTCGGAGCTATTTCCTTCCTTTCCTTCCTTACCCGTATGTGTTTTCTTGCCATCGAGTGACATCT
>PVHP010042211.1:0-15076 GCA_004024765.1 Zapus hudsonius
GAACTCAAAATGATCTAAATATCTATATATAAGACCTGATATTGTTAAATGTAGGAGAAAAGCTCTATGACATTGACAAGCATCTATGGTATTGACATTGTTGGCAGTTTTCTGGATAATTTACAAAAAATCTTGGATAATAAGACAAAAATTAAAAATCAAAACATCACTTCATATACCATAGAAAGTAATGGACAAATTTTAGAAGCAACTTATATACAAGCAAGAAGTATTCATAAAATACATAATTCATAAGGGAATAATATCCAAATTATACAAGGGACTCAAGTCAGTAGCAAAAGAAGGAAATACATTCTAGAGAAACAAATAATAAGAAAGGAGACACAATATATATCCTTTCAACTTAAAAAATTACCAAGAAATATTGAGGAATATTCAATATAATAAAGCATTTAGGAAATGAAAAGAAAAACCAGAATGAAATGTTATCACAGTCCAGTAAGAACTGCTTTTATCAGAAAGAAAATAGACAAAGAGACAAAGGAAAAAATAATGTTGATGTGGGTATGGAAAAATAGAGATCTCGGGCACTATTGTTAGAAAATGAACATGGTAAAATTATTATGGAAAACATTGTTCATACTTATTAAATATTAAACATACAGTTAACATAAATCATCTATACTTCTATTGGATATGTTAGAAAGGAAATGAAAACAGCACCTTGAAATGTTAACTGTGGTCGTGTTTACTTTACAAAACTATTCCAAAGGAGTCAAAATACAGTATCAACTTAAGTGTTCTTCTGTGGATAATTTTCAAAATTGCAATGTTGTATGTATATATGTATGTAATTGAATGGTATTTAATTTGCAAGAGGAGGTAATACCTTTGATAATAACATGGATGACCTCAAGAATATTATCCTATCTTAATTAAATCATACACATAATTAAAAAACACTGCAGGATTTTACTTATATACAGAATCTTAAAAAAATAGAATATAAAGAAAAATAATAGAAAGTAAGTAGCCAGGTAAGAAAATGGAAGGAAATAAGCTTAAGTTGTATAAGAGGAATAAACTTGTTTTTATATTAGATGAATACAGTTAGACATCTAATATATATATATATATATATATATATATATATATATATATATATATATGTTTTTTCTAGTTTCTAAATTGTTACCATGAGTATATTGTATATGAGGCAGGTTTGGGGCAACTGGGTCCCTTAAAATCAAAAAAGGGGAAAAAATTCAAAAAAATATGAGAAATGCCCTTGCACCTATATGAAGAGAAACGTTCATGAGTCTGTAGTGGAGAACTCTGGTTTCTCCTTAGTTCTATTTTTCCTCACAATGAAACTTTTATAGTCTTCATTTTCTTAGAAGGCAAAAATAAATAGGGAGAACTTTTTATTTTCCTTAACTCTTCTTTCTCAGAAGAGAAAAACACCCCCTTCCAAGGACAGTTTCTTTCCCAAAGAATGGAAATGGGTTTATTCCCTTTCCTGGAAGCATGGTGGTGCATGGCCAAGTGATGCAGACTGAACTGATCAGCTCAACCTCCATCCAGGCAATTTCCACTAAATACCCCAATCAGAGTCTTGACATTGACTTTGTCAATTCAGAGTGGAAAAAAATGAAATTTTCTACTGTTTTAAACTTTATACTAAAATTTTTCTAAACTCTGACCTCTATGGTCAATGGATTACATCCATCAAAATTCACAAGACAATAACCCTAAGGCCTCTGACTCAGTGGAAGTTTTGTGCAACCATGAGCTAATGACACCTTAATTCTGAGAAATGACTCAACCAAGTTCTGAGGAAAGCTCTTTCACAACACTACCCATAACTCATTGGTTTAAAAATTACATGTAAGTTTGGATAAGTCAAATGCCACTCATATTATGAGGGAGTACAAAAATAAATATCTTAGGAACATATAGAATTATTAAATATATGGGATGAAAAACTTAAACACATTAAGCTGAAACAACTTGATAGTAGGGATTCCCCAAAGAGCTTTATTCCAAAGTAAAGTACTGAAAAAAGTTTAGAAGCTTCCCTGGGTCTTGAAAACACAATAAAGTAACTCATCTAGGTTTGTGAATGGAAGTGTAGAGCCCAAGTCACATTTTGCCTTAAAAGATAAATACAGATAAAATTAAAAATATAATACATAAATATCTTAGCACTGTATTTTTCTACATTTCTAAAATATATGCCAATAATAATCATGTTTAATTGAAACTTTTTCTTGATGTGAACATTTAGTACTTGTAGTATAGAAAAGATTTGACTTCTGTTTTGACTTTTTAAAATAATTCTATGGTCTTGAAGACAATGGTTTAAAATTACAAAGTGTGAAAATGTTTGATAATTTAAAATAACTACATGTTGGAAACCAAATTCTTTTAAAAAATGGTATCCTGAAGGATAATTAAAAATAAGAATGGAGCTGTGTGTGGTGGCACAAGTCTTTAATGTCAACAAATGAGAGGCAGTGGTAAGAGGACCGCAGTGAGTATGAGAACACCCTGAGACTACATAGTCAGCCTGGGCTAGAGAGAGACTCTACCTAAAAAAAGAAGAAGAAAAGTGAATTTTATATCTGTAATAACGTTTTTTGAGATTATGCCTGTAATATTTTTGATTGAAGACAAAATTTTCATATATTATTTGAAAATCATCTACATGCAAGAAGACTGTGTAATGTGTGCATTCTTGACGTGAGTTGATGGTCTCCATTGTATCCAACATTGTTGAAACTCCAGGAGTAGATGATGAGGAAAAGACGCAAATAGATTAAAATGAAGGCATATGACTATATGACCTGCACTGCCTAAATCAGAGGATGAAGGTCACATGAAGACATGAACCAGCATGTCTTCACCATGGAGAAAGCTCAGAAGACAACACAGCATGCTTGTACCGGTATCTGATTGTGGTGGACCAATGGAAGGGTCTCTACCAGGAACATGGGCTACCTAAAGGCAGCCGCAACCCTACAAAGTCCCACTCCATGGTGCATGGTGACCTACCTCATGGAGACTATGTCATCAAGTCCGTCTTCCTGTTAACCTTCTGCTTCTTGTATGTCATGGTTTGATACAGGTGTCCCCCACAAACAATTGAATGGGTTCTGATAGATCGATCCTCAGCTGATGGCAGTTTGGGTTTTACAACCTCGATGAAGCTGTGTTGTTGGGGGTGGGCTTATGGGGGTTATAAGCCAGCTTCCCCTTGCCAGTATTTGGCCACCTTCCTGCCTCTGTTTGCAGGGCTGTGGCGGAGGTGATGTCCAGCCCTCTGCTCATGCCATCGTCTTCCCTGCCAGAATGGAGTCTCCCCTCGAGTCCGTAAGCCAAATAAACCCATTCCTCCACAAGCCGCTTTTGCTCGGGTTCTTTCTGCGCAGCAACAAGAAAGCTGACTGCAACATTGTATAATCTAGCTTCTCCCAAGATCTCCAGCAGATGATAGGGGAAATGATTGGGGAAGGCAATGGGTAGATTCCTCAGTGAGGGATTTTTTGACAACACCCTCATCCATCTTCTATGGAGTATCAATAGCTCACTTACACAGCCATAGACCAGATTACCACAATATTTCTCTTATCAAAATTTGCCATGGCTACTACCAAGCCAAAGAATTCTTTAGTTCAAGATAAAATCTTCCCGGAGGAAAACCATACAATAATTTAAAGGGCTGCTCCTCTGCCATATGTGTAAAACCAGAATGAGAGGGCCAATTCCATCCAGGGTATTCTAATAACCTCACTTTCAGGAAGAGCAAATAATTCATCAATATCAAATAATGCAAGCCAAAATTGTGACTTTAACCAAGTTCCTCCAAATCCCACTGGCAAATCCATTTGCTCTTGGAATGAATGTATGGAGATATTATTTGAGGAAGATATTGTTACACTGTTCTCGAAATTACTTTTCTTCCATGTATATCCCAAAAAGTGTGTGTGTGTGTGTGTGTGTGTGTGTTCTTGTGTGTGTGTGTGTGTGTGTGTGTGTGTGTTTGTGTGTGTGTGTATACAGAAAAGTTACCTTCAAATCAAATAAAAAATGATATCGTCTTCTTGGTCAATTCATGTCTTTGCCCAATAATGAAATAATTTATATATTCAACAATTGTTTTTTTCTATCACTACAAATTTCTTACTTATGTAACATCAACCCATTTCAGGACTACATACACTATGGAAATAATAGAGAAAAGTGGAAAGTAAACATGGTTGAATTGTCTAAATAACACCCATAACTAAACAGTTATTGCCATGTACTTTTATATAGAATATGTGGATTTTTAAATTTATTCCTTTCTAATACACAAAACATATTTGAAACTGGAAAATGAGGTTACAAAATTCTGTCACATATATATGTATATATATATATATACATCAATATGTGTATATAAATATATACATTAATACTATTTTTATGAAAAACTTCAGATTTTGTGTTGAAGTTTACATTAATCCATGCATATTAATATTTATGAAAATATATGAAATATAGAAAACACATATTAATAATGAATTATTTTAATTTAAATGCTGAATAATATTTAAAAATAAGAGTAAATAAATAGTGTATATGAAAGCTTATTTTAACAAACTCTGCCTCAAACTAAAAGTAAATATAAATCTATATTTAAAATTTTTATTTAATATTTGTCACCATATTTCCATTTTTCTTTGAGATGCACAGAAACACAACTGTTAGAGTAATTAATTAATGAAAAGATTGATCCTCGGATAATCAAAGGATACATAATATCTGGAACAACTAAAATTTTCTGAGAATGGATTAATTGTATTAAAATAATGCTTGCTGTTTGTTGAACCTACAAATTATATCCATTTCTATTTTATATTTTAAGTTTCCCTTTAATACTCTGATAAAATTGCTTATTCCATAAAACTGATTTTATTATAGTTTATGATTGAAAACAGTGAAAGCACAAATATAAAAAAAATCCTTGAAGAACTTGCACAATTTAACATCTTTTACTGTACCAACAAATTTATGATAGATGCATCAGTTCAACTTCAGTAGAATTATAAAAATATGACAATAATTTACCTGAATTAAGTATTTTTTCTAATTCTGACTATATTATATTACAGGTTAAATCTACCTGATACATTTGTCAAACTATATTTGTAAGAAGTATGCAAGAAGATTATATGCACTTTAAAATTCTAATATACCTATCTATGTATATACATACACATATACATACATATACATATTCATATAGATGTATATATGTATAAGTGTATATTATACACACACACATATATATATATATATATTATAGATTAACAACTCTAACTACTGGAAAAGGAACAATAGAACTACTATTGGACAAGTGAATGAGGCAGTTTATGGATAAAAGCACCTACTGAAAATTGAAGTCAGGAATGTTTTTGAGCCTGTGGTGGAAGAGTCTGGGTCATTCCAAATTGCTAGGTTTCAGAAATGTCACAGGGGTTTTGCCTTTCCTTACCTCTTTTTTCCTAAAGGAAAGATTCCCTTTCCTATTAGAAATAATAACCCCTTCTATTAATCTTATACATTTCCTAGAGGATTAAATTCCCTTGGAAGATTGTCATTTCCCAGAAAAATCTTATCTCAGACACCTGAAATCAGAAATGCTCTGAACATTTCTGGCTCCTCATCCAGGAGACTCCCATGAAAGATCCCAATCTGTATCTCTATGTGGGCTTTTGCATTTTCTAGGAATCCTGCCCCTGTACATTTGGGTAAGAGCCCTACATTCTTTCTTTCTCTTAAGCTCTAAACTTTCCCTATAATAAAATCTTTCTGAATCTTATTATCTTCTCTGTAGATTTCATTCTTTGAAATTTATAAGTCAAGCACCAGGGGTCAATGCAAATTTTGTGAGACTGTGACAGTCCAGGATCCTAGCTCATAACATTGCCCACCTAAGAGCTAAGACTTTGATGCTGTCAAAGACAACCCAAATTCCTGTTTCAGTAGTACAAACCTGTAATCCCAACACTTGGGAGATTGAGGTGAAGAACAGAGAGTCCAATGTTAAACTGTGCTACTGCTGAGATTGTTTCTGAAAAAAAAAATATTAATAATAAAACAAGTCAATGGAAAAATACATAAAACAAAAATAAAATTGATCACAAAACAATTGTTTTGTAAAGCAAAAAAAGCTCAAAATTTACCAAAGCCAACTTGAACAAACTCACAGAGCGCCCAGATGTTTTACACAATAAAAAACTACCTTAACACAGAAAGCAAAGACAGCATTGGGAACAAATGTGTTTGGAATAATATGCTATTATTAATTGGCTATATAGCATAAAGACAGGATATGGTTGGTATAAATTATAAAGAGAGAAAGCTTGGGAAAGTTACCTGGCATCCCGGTGTGTGGTAGTTAAAATGTATACCCTCTAGACCTTGGTGTGAGAATTTGAATATATATCTCCCAATAGATTCAAGTGTTTCATTAACTCTTTTCTCCAGCTGCCTGGTGGAGGAGGAGTCACTGGAGGTGAATCCTGGTGTTTATCTCAAAGGTATCAGTGAGGCTGGATCTGATTCCTACCCACAGGTTTGCATAGCCATCTGAGCTCTTCCTGGGTCCCTGCTGTTTTGCTGCCAGTTTTGTGCTTGCTTGTCGTGCTGCCTATTTGCTGGTGTCTCTCTGTTTGGATTTATGAATGGGAGTCAGCTTCTTTAGCTATTGGTAGAACTTCCCCTTGTACCTGTAAACTGAAATAAACTCTTCTTCCAATAAACTTTTTCTGGTTTGGAAGTCCATTCTAGCAATGTGGAGCTAACTACAACATTGGGATCTCCAGCCACCTGTGGAGCAGATCCTACAGTCCAGCCCTAAGGGGTCACTGTGGGTGGATCTGATTTCTATCCTAAAAGTGTCAGGAAGCTTACTGTTGATTTGTTCTTATCTGATTTTGCTGAATTTTGTTATTTCTTTGTGCTTGGATGTATAAAAGCAACTTCTTCCACCATTTGTTGGAACTTCTCCTGAATCTGTAAACTTGAAATAAATCCCTTCTTCCCCCAAACTGTGTCTGGTTTGGATGTTAATCTCAGCAACATGTCAGGAGTGGGGTGTTGCTAAACAATGAATCTGACCATGTGGATTTTGGTGTTTTAGAACTTTGACTCTTGATCATTGGGCATTGACTTGGCAGTTGCAATTGAAGATGCCTTACAGAGAGGTAAGTAGACTTTTATGGGATATAGTGAGAGTCTGAAAATGCTAGATGCAGAAAGAATATTTGGAGGCTTTGATTATGAACTTTCACAGGGGAAGGACAGACCTAGAGAAATTTCTTTGGAACTCGACTACTGGCATAAGGGCTCCCTGATTTCTGCTGCCCATTCCCAGAGAGTTTGATTAAAGTTGAATTTGCAATTAATAGATTGATGAGCTTGGTGGAAAATATAGAACTGAAAGATAAGATGTAAAGTTGGGAAAAAACAAGTTGATCTTACAGGCACAGAGGCAGGTTTTAGGTTATTGAAGCTGCTATTGCAAAACAGCTCACCAGCATTGATTACTTTATATAGAAAGAATGGAAGAGATGTCTGATGTGATTCCAACCTGGGAAGACTGAATGGTGGAAATTCAAACTCCTTTGAAAGGATACAACTTGAAGGAGATAAACAGCTCTTCATGAACAATATTTTCCCCATGAATTAAAAGTGGCTATGTCTTTTTCTGCACAACTATTATTGATTTTAGAAGCATGAAAGTGGAGAGCACATGGTTCCAGGGGCTGCTGCTGAGACGAGGCAAATGGAGCATGTCACGTCCCCTGGTAGAGAGGCCAATGATGGCACTGCAAGGTGGACCAAGGTTTTTCAATGGAGACCTGAAGGAAGAGATAAGAAAGAAAACATTGACTAACTTATTAAGGAAATAAGAAAAAAATTAGATTTTCCTTTCTGACATTTCTGATCGATAGTAATGTTGAATAACCTAAATGGTTTCCCTACAGGCCCAAGGTGAAATCCATTTATTTGTGTGTGTGGGGGGTATTTTTCACCCTTAAACTGCCTCACAAGTACAAAGGTTCACACGAGGCAGCAACTTATTCTTTTAGCTTCTGCAAATGAACATTAACTTTCTCTTATTCAATATTGGTGGCTCAGGGGTATGGAAAATATGAAAACTACTCTGTCATATCAGAATGAACTTACATTTTCCTGTAATATCATTCTATTTGAATAAATTCATCTTTCCAACTACAGATCTGATGAAAAGTTTCCTCTTTTAAAGCATTCAGTAATTTTGCATTTCCTTTAAAATAAATCTCAAAAGACATTGTGTAATACGATTTTCCAATCAGGTTGTAATCCTTTTCTCTTTATTATCTACTAGAATTTTTAGATGTTTGAATGATAGCTATATTAGACCCATGCCCTTTGCAGCTAACTTTTCAGACCTTTGTGTATAAACCTACAGACTTGAAATATGCTAATTCTTATTTCTAGCTTCCCAACATTTGTTCTACGAATACATTCCAAAGGGTAACTCTTCAAAATTTGCTAGACTCGGAGAGAAATTTGAAATATCTCCCCATATTGTGCAGCTTTAATCTGCTGAAATCTCTCTGAGATCAGCCAATATAAATAAACGGAACCGTTCTTCAACTCTGTGCCTTGCTTCTGGATTTAAGCTTATTTAGATGAAAGAAGATATTTAACATTTTATAAATTGTGGAATGAAACCTAGTAGAATTGCAATGGTTATTTGTTGAATTCCAACTTGTAAAATTATTATATTTAAACAGTATAAGAAAGCCAAGATTATATGAAGTCATGCTAAATTATTGAATAATATAATATGTTCTTCATTTTTTTCCATGTACCCCTGTCAGGAACAGAGTATTTAAAAAGTCCTATTTGCATTTCTGATGTGTAATAATGCATATTTGATCATTCTCTGCTATCAACTTTCACAGAAGTGGCTGCTCCAAATAGAGAGGAAAACATCTTCAATGTCTCCTGCTGACTTCGTGGTAAATACTTTCAAATAGGTTAGTGGGTACTTAAACTTATTTGTTATCAAAGATGATTAAATCAGCAAACATTTATTAAAATGTGGATAAACCTACCCTTTAATAGGATAATAGCATCTTACTGTAAGAGTTTGAATCATTTCTGCTTTCAATGTTTTAAAGTATGTATAACAAATTAATTCCAAAGTAAATTTTCCTAATTAGAAAATCATAGCTTGTCTCTCAAAAATGATGTTTTTCAAAAAACTATTCCTTTATCAACATTTAATTTGCTATAAGACATTTATATAAATTTCCAAATTATATTGTTAGATAACAATAAATTCCAAATTGGCTGGCTTTGAGAAATTTTAATACCAATAAATGTAATGAAAATATCCATAAATTATGTGAAGTCTCAAATGTCATAGTAAATTTTTGTTTAATTTTTATTGTAGCTTATACTCAGTTTTCTTATCATCTTATCTTGAGTTTAAGTACACAGATATTAAGAACTCATATGTTTACAGTTGACTTAGTAGTCAACAAATAAAATTCATAATAATTAGTGTAAATATTTGGAAATTATGAAACTTAGTAATGTGTTACTTTCATTCCATCAGGATACACACCATCCTTATTTATTTGCTTGCTCATTATCCTTTTATTCATGTTTTAAATTCATTTGACATTTCTTAATGAATATATTCATAACTAGGAGCATTTGAGGAGCCTCTGGAACACAAAGATAATGAAAACAAACAAATTACACATTATAGTTATTAACATTAATGGTGAATCTCATGGCCAGGAGTTGTTGAGGACTGTGACATACCACTATGATCTCAGCACTCAGGAAGCAAAGACAGGAGGGTTGAAGAAGCCACCACAATAAATAAAATAAATGAATAAATAATTCAAGTTAAACAACCACTGGTATACAAATAGATGCAAAGATAGATACATAGATCATAGACCTATTACAATGGTAGATGATAGTTAAATGGTTTCCTGGATGCAAAGAAAAGTTAAACATAAAATTGAATGTAACAGAAATATTTCAGTGTGAAGATGTTTACTTGCTGTGATGGTTAGGTTCTGTTGTCAACTTGGTTCTTTTAATTATCTTGGGTGGGTCTCTGAGGATGTTTACAGGAGGGCAGCCTCTTAGCAAGAGGCAAGATGTAGAGAAGCTCAAAGAAGCTGGAAGTAAATATCCTTTCCTGTGTGGGCCATGCAGGAAGGAAATTCCAGAGATTCAGGAAGCCATTAAGTCTGGGGAAGGGTTGTAAAACCCTACCCTAAGCCTATATAAAGGGAAAGAAATTCTCCTTGGCCCTCCTGCCTGTTCCCTGTTTTGTGTGTGTGGTGTAGGTATATGGGTTTTTCTCTCTTATTGGACCTGTGAATGAGGGCCAGGCTCTTCCACTGTAACAGAATTTCCCCTCAATCTATAGTTTCAATAAATACTTTCCTCCCCCAAATTGTGCCTGGTTTGATGATTCATCCCAGCAGCATGTGGCTATGAAACTTGCAAACTAAAAAACATTATTAGGTGATGCTATGTTTTAAATTTGAAATGTCCCTGGAAAACTCTTGACTGATAGGTTAGTGTGTTACTTGGAATTTATTGGGTCATAAGGGCTATAGATGAATTTATTGATGAAATCATAATGTCATGGCCTTATTAGGAGCAGAGCCTTGGTTAGGTGAGATATGAAATTGGGGGCAAGATAATTAAGGAACAAAGCTTGTCAGTAGCCCTCTCAGTTCTCTGTTTCTGACTGTCATGAGGTGTGCATCTTCTCTCATAGGTTCCTGTCACTATGATGTTTTCTCTTAATTCTGGCTCACATTAATAAAGCCAGCTAACCGTAGACTGAAGCCATGAGCTCAAATTAATCTGACTTCCTTTAAGTTGTTTTACTTAAGTATTTGCTACATATACAAAAGTTAAATCAGGGGAATGGAATTCCACTAAGGACACAAAAAAATGGTTTAGTGTGACAGTTAAATGCTTCATTGCTTTTAAGAAGCTTTAATAGTTCATGGGTGGGAAGGAAGGAGTATACCCCCTTTCCTATGGACAGACCCAGTATACACACCAAGCAAGTACCCCACTGGGTAGGCAACAGAAAGGAGAGAAACAGGGACACATTCAAATGATTTGCTCATATAATATATATATACTTATTATGTTAAAGATATATAAAAAAAGTATTGTAGTATATGTCATAGACCTATATGTACTTTGTAAAATAGCATAATTCCTATGGGAAATGATTAGACAATATCATGAGAAGGAGAGAATATCATGATTATTTCAACATCCATTTTATGAAGAAAATGATTATATTCAGGGTGTGTGACTAAGAATGAAGAAAGAAAGTCATGTTAATGATTTCTGGTAATGCATAATAATGGTGATTTTATTAAATTTGTGGGGGTTTATGAGGAAGTGTCAATGGATGGATGTATTATTTATCTTTTAAATACCTACAGGGCTGCAGAACAACAAACACCAATTAGAGAGGAAATGAAGTTAGAGGAAAATCATGTCAAACATAATTCTTAGCTTTTGGGAAGAATTAACTGGTTTGATTAAACAAAATAAATTTAAAATGTAGATAAAGAAATCGGCTTGCTTCAACAAAAGGGGGGGCTGGGTCAAAGGTGGTGGTGTTCATGTTCTAGGTGTATACATTCAGTCCTGAACACATTAATCTTACAGTGGCTAAGACATATGTGCACAACAGATGTTTTTAAAAGTTCAATTGAGTATGCTGGCATGTATCATTACATAAGAAAATATAATTTTGGGAAATGATATCAGATTGTTGTAAAGAAATGATAATAAATCAATTTATTCATAGAGAGTGCATCTATAAAGACTGATCTCATGAAAAGTGTCTTTAAGAAAACCCATTATTGACTTGTGAGTTAAATAATGAAAGAAATATCCACTTGAATTAATGTTGGTATGATGTTACTGCTAAATAGTAAGGTAATATATTCAATATAAATATAACTGTACTTTGTTTATGAAAATGCATATTGCTTATACAATGTAAAAATAAAACCAAGATATACTTGAAATATTAATGAGTTACACTGCATGCATTTTTAAAATAAAAGCTTTAGAAAAATAAGATTATATATGTATTCTTATATAAATTGAAACTGATCTACAACATTACTTAAACTTAAGAACTTCATAGATATAATAAGTTTCATTGAGAGTAAATCATAGAAAGAATGTATAAAAAGGAAAAACACTGTTATCCATCAGTCTTAGTTAAGTATGCAATAAAAATGCTTTGGCCTTTGATGATCATACTTAGAGACAATAGATTTAAAGAGTTAATACTGTATCAATGGTTTATTCCAGGTAAATTGTAAAATTAGAATTATTAAGAGTATCATCTTTAGTGACATCCAGAACAAAAGAAATATTCCTTTATCCATAACATCTCATGTTTTGTTTCATATGCATTTCTATTTAATAGCAATTACTTGAATCAAAGCAAATTAATCCTCATTTCCTCTGTAGTTAAGAAAACACCTGTGCAGCTTCTACCAATTCAAAGATAGAGATATGTAGGATTCTGTTTCCTACCTGCTCCATTATTGCAGGATATCCTGGGAAAGCTCTCGTCTTACAAAAGCAGCTGCTTGTATTTAGCGATAATCCTCTGTACTATTAGTTTTGTCTTTTGGGATAGGAAATTGATTACCTGACCTTAACAGAGAGAAGACTTCTGTGTGCCTTGCTTTCTGCCTCAGACAGTAAATCTGTTATGTAAACATTGAAAAATAATTAAGAGCACAGTGATTTTAGAAAAACTGAGAAAAAAAGGTTTTATTTATTTTTATGTTCCCTAGCAAGTTACAAGTTAAATTGCTGCAGCAATAAGTGATGCATTTTGTGCAGTTTCTCCTTTTTTCATAGGTGCATTTATACACATTTTAGCAGAGAGAACTGATGGGGAAAAGGGTAGCATAGATGGATTTGCACATCATGATTCCCAAATTACTGTTTCATGGGAAAATTACTCTTAGCTTTGTAAATCACAGGTTGTAGTACTTTCTACTTCAAACCTAAAAAAAGCAGATTCAAAGAGTTGCAACTTTTGATTCATTATACTCATTAAAATTTTCACCAATTTGTTATTAATTTAGAATTTAAAATATGGGTCAATATTCCTCTAAATAATAAATTTTAACTGTTTTTAATTTTCCTTATTTCTAAACCAAATTAATTTTGCTCCCAAAATGTAATAAATAGTCACAACCCCAAATTCTTATGTTTGCTATCTTTTTTGGGGTGAGGTGAGATTTGGAGGGTAGGTTTTTGCTCTAGCCCAGGCTGACATGGAATACACTATGTAGCCTCTGGGTGGCTTTGAACTCACTAGGATGCCCTACCTCTTCCTTCCAAGTGTTGGGATTAAAGGCATATGCCTTTAAACCCTGATTTGTTTGTTATCTTTATAATAATGTATGGCATCATAAAAAATTATGCAATCAGTAGCAGTATTTTTTTAGAGGTAGGCAATGGAGCATTTAGTAATCACATTGAGGAGGGCCCTCAGCAGATTGGGTTGAAGGAGGAGGGAAGTGGGGGTACCAACATAAGACTTGTTCATACAGTGTTAACAATAAATACATTAATTTATTCAAAAAGGAAGGTGATGAGACAAAAATAAAAATATTTACAATGTAAGTATCTCGACTTTAAAAAAATAGTAGAGAATTGTAGAGACAAAAAAGGGGAGAGAGACAGGACAAAAAAGACAAAAGGAAGAAAGACCAAAAGGCCCAAAATATTTCCCAGTAATGAAAAATATAAATGTCTAAAAAATATGTAAATATAGGGAGGGAATAAAATATTTTAAAAAGTAAATAAAAGGAGGTGAAAACACTGTTAAAAGCGTAGGGATAAACAGAGAGCACAAGAAGCAGAAACACTGTTAAAAGCGTAGGGATAAACAGAGAGCACAAGAAGCAGAAAAAGGCAAGGGGAAGATGAAAGCTCAGAGCTACTTCTTTCTGGGTGCTTGGAATTTGCTAGTTCTAATCCACCAGGAGGGCTGCCAGTTGAGTTTGTGGTCTCTTGTCAATGGTTTATGCTGGTGTTGAGCCTGTATTACACAAGGGTCCCATGTCCATCAAGGCTGTCATCACTTTAGTAGCTTTCTTTTTTGTCAACCTGGAGCCTCTGCTAACTACACCTAGCTTTGTAGTCTGTGAGCCAGGCAGGGTTCTCACCCTTTAGAGATTTCCCAGACTGTAACCTTTGGGATGGATAATGTTCTAGCTAGGGAGAATTTTCCAAATGTGTTGGAAGTAGCAGAAAAAAAAAACCTCAAAATTAAGATGGGCACAGGAGGAGCACCTGTCTTCAGACGCCTGGGTATTTCTATGCTGGAGGGATGCTTCAGGGTTACAAGGCTGTACCGCAGGCAACATTGGGCCCGGTGGTTCCAGAGGTTCACCTACCTGTTGACTTCAAGCTAGAGTGTGAAATTCCAGTCATTGATGAGGATGGCTTCCTGCAACTGAGTACAGGGTAACACACTTCACTGTCTGAGCCATCACTACACAAAACCCACTCTTTTTGGCTTATCAGTGTGTGGTCTTCCCCTTCTGCTCTTCCTTCCCTCCATAATTGCCTTTGAGTGGTGTCTATTGTCCTGTGCTGTGGCAGATTAACTCCCAGAGCCATGACTTGTGTTTGTTTCCCAGAGATCAGAACTGAAGACACCTTGTGACTAGCTCTTCAAGGCTCCATTTTAAACTGCTGACCTTCACATTGTAAGATAATAAATTTGTGTTGCTTAAAAAAAACAACTTGTGTTGAGTTATGAGCTATGGAATAGGAGAAAATCTTTGCTAGCTATACACAGAGCATTAATATCTAGAATATACAAAGAACTCAAAAGCTGAATAAGAAATCAAAGAGCCCAACAATTAAATGGGTTAATAAAATGAACATATAGTTCTCAAAATAAGATATATAAATGGCCAATAAACATATGAAAAATATTCAACCACTAGTCATCAGGGGAATGCAAATT
>PVHP010042212.1:0-14867 GCA_004024765.1 Zapus hudsonius
GCCAGTCCAAGACTACATTCTGAATTCCAGATCAGCCTGGGCTAAAGCAAGACCCTGCCTCGAAAAACCAAAAATAAAATAAATAAAATAAAATCTAAAGAACAAAATGGTCCAAACTTTTGCATAATCACTTAGTAACCCAAACTGATTTTAGGCGCCTGTCATAATTAGAAGGTCAGGGCCACCCACATTCTTACTTTCTGCAGATTGGCTGAAGTTTGCCTCTAGCACCACATTGCTCCTGTCTTCCACTGCAGTGTGCTTTTCCAACATTCCCAGCATCTAGCAGGGTGATGGGCCTCCCTGAGATTTGTTAGGAAACAGGTCCCTAGTAGACAGACCCTCAGCCACTAGCTTTTTATCTGATCATCATTTACAATGGTATTGCTATATCCCCAGTACATATGTTCCTCAAGCCATCCTGTCACACAGTGAACAGACCTGAAGTGTCCTTCCTCTGGGAGCTGAGGGAGCACTCTCAAGACCAACATGCTCCCATGAGACGGGCCCAGCCAGGCTGGTCCTGGAGGCTCTGCTTCAGCTTCCAGACTGGGGTGGGATTTAGCTCCTCTCATCACATCAGGCTTCTAGTCACTTCCTGTGCATTGGTGAATCTTTATAGACCTGAACCCTTAAAGGCAAAGGCACCTCTCCTTGAGGCCAGTATCTAAGACAAAGGCAGGCTCAGACTTGCCATCTCTAGTGAACCGGCTACATCAGCAACAGCTGAGATTGTGGAAATGCAGACCCCTGGGCTCTACTCCAGTCCTGATGACTGATGATGGTCATTTTAATAAAGCCCAAGAAGTCCAAGAAGCCAGGACTGAAGCACTCAGTAAATAGTGCACAGTCCTTGCCTCCCACCACTGCCACGGAGCTGAGGACAGCCCTCATCACACTCTACTGGGTGCACTGCCAGTGATCACATCCGTTTTCTGACAAAAGGCAATAGTACTTCTAGAAACAGTACCTGTTTCTAATCCAACAAAAGCCTCCTGACTAAAGGAGCCTGCTGAAACATCTCTACACCCCTTCATAATCTGTTTGGATAATGACTGACAGCAGTCATTAGCTCACTCATAGTGGCTTCCATCTACCCACTTGACAAAGGAGTAAAGGAAACTAAGAAAGTCAGAAGACCCTGATGGAGTGGCTGAGAACCCTGGGACCCCATTTTTAGTATTGTTTTCAGCAGGTGCTTGAGGGAGCTTGTCAAATTCATCAGTGAGGAAGCAGAAGGCAACGGATGCACTGCTCAGCCAGCTCTCTTCGTTCACACAGTCCCGGATCCCAACCCATGGTGATGCCCAGAGTTATGGTGAGTCTTCCCATTTCAATTAACTTAAGATAATCCCTCACAGGCATCCCCAAAGGCTTCTGCCTGCAGTGAGTCTGGGTTCTGTCAAGTTGATGATTCATTTAAACCAGCACAGCAACTCCTCATGGCTTCTCAGTCTTGAACTGCAGTTCCTACATATTCTCATACTCTTCCTCCTCCCCACTCCTGTTCCATGAGGAAAACTTCCTGCTCAAAAACTTCGGTCACTCCATGTGGGCAGGCTGCACATTCTAGATCATGTTCTCTAACAGGGAAGCACCACACCCAGTCTCAAATGCTAATGTCCTCAACCTGGGATCTCCTGTCCTACAAGGCTGCCACCGACATGAAGCCCGATCCTTCTTGCAAACTAACCAAGATTTCCTTTCTATTTTATCTTGTCCATCAATGATGTCACGTTTCAGAATTAAAACTCACTTCTGACGCATTCTTCCCTTCCCACCTCCTTCCTCACAATCCAATGCTTCAGATGAATGCCACCAAACTCATCCTCAACGGCTTGACGTTCGAAGCCAAGCAAAGTAGGAAATTGCATCGCCCGGCAGACAGATTCAAGCACTTTGGCCATTTTAGATTTCAGATGGGATGACCTGTTAGACACGCTCCTAACATTCTCTAAAAAATTGACTACATAACCCCCGTGATATTTATTTCATAAATATTTTGTTTCTCCACACCTTCCTGTGACGGGCAGACCTCTGCAGAGGCAGCCCCTCCCCTTGAGTGGGAGGTGTCTAATTAGAGCTACAGCCTAGGTGCTAAAGCTGATTGGTCAAATATGAACCAATCAGCTGTCTCTCTGACTCACCTGGAAAAAAACTTAAATTGACTTCCCTAGAGGAAGCCGGCCTCTTTCCCCACATGGCTGGGCTGCAGAAGGATCTCTGAATTTCCAGGAAGGTAAGGCCTTCCCCCACCCCAGCCATTGGCTCCAGACTTTTTCCCTCATGCACCTCTCCTTCTCATGATGGGAGCTCCCTGTTATCTTTTCTGTTTCTGCTTATTTAGAAGTTCTGTTAAACTCTCCACGTGTTCTCCCCACACTGGTGGCTGGAGAATTCTGTAACTTCCCACATGGTGACTGGGAGACTTCCACATCCAATTCCCCTTTTCCTAAATTAATAAATTAGAATAAATGTGTAATATGACTTAATTCTGTCCCTGTGTGTAATTCTTTGGCATTAGAGGACATGAACTCGGGGGGAAAATTCAATGGTAAAAGCCAAATATAACTGTGCCAATATTTCCCCATATCGTTCCCTTTATTGAATGTCAATTGGTGAGAGTATTTCTATTCCAAGATTCATCATGGAACCCAGGCATTTTTCCTCACTAGGTGAGATGACCCCAGCATTATCCTGGCTGACTCCAAATCTGTCATAGTCCTGACCATAGGCCACAGAGCTCCAGATTCACAGAGACCTTGGACAGAGCCTTCTGTGGCCACTCAGACCCAGTCTCTCACTTTCTGCCACCTCTGCCTCTCTAGACCTTTCCCACCTCTGAAGACTGGCATCATTTACTCCATTGTTCAAGCCAAGAGCCATTCTCAATTCTACACTCACACTTACCACTTTGCTCAATCTAAATATCCTCAAATCCAGCCATTTTCACCATCCCAAACATCCCAGTAATATATCACTTCCCTCAGCCTTCCTGCTATGCCTACTGTGTTAACCACCTAGTTCAAATGCTATCTGAAATGGTTGAATGTTTCTCATTGGCTCTTCATGCATTTTCATACCCACAGAGTGCTGCCTGGTTGACCCCTAATGACTTCTCTGATCTTCTCTCAGATTCTCCCCTTCTTTTCAGTTTTCTTTGGCTCCAGCAACACCAACCCTCTCTCTTCTGGAATGCACCTGAGTCTCTTCAAGCATGTTCATTTTTTATGTGCATGTATTTGCTTGCACACACACACACATGGTTACATGTGAGAGTCCACATTTGAGTATGTCAATGCTAGCGAAAACCTCAATGTCATCCTTAGGAATCCCATGTTCCTTTTTGTAGACAGGGTCTCTCAGAGGCCTAAAGTTTACCAGTCAGGATAGATGAGTCTTCCTGTCTGTGCCTTTTCAGTGCTGGAATTCCAGGTGCATACCACCACACCCAGCATTTTACATAGGTTCTGTGCACTGAACTCAGTCCCTCATGATTGTGAGGTAAGCACTTTACCTTTGCCATCTCCCCAGTCCCTGCACACAGATCCCCCCATCTTTGCTCAAATGCATTGTTCCCATCCTTAAAGTCTAAAGCTTGAATGCTGTCACTCAGTGACCTCTTCTCAGATGATCTTGGGCCAAAGAAGCAGCCTCTCCCATACTGTCTGTGTACCCTGACCATTTCTTTTATAGGTCTCATAAAATTCCAAAATTATACAATGATTTCATTGATTACTTGTTTAATGGCCACCACATCCACTAGATTTTAAATTCTTCTTGGTACAAACCACAGCAGCTTCATAGGAAAGCACACTAATGGACTGGGCAGCACTGAATGAGCACTTGTGGAATATTTTAGAGGATGTGCCTCTGGGTAAGACTAGTGACATGGGACTATGGTTCCCAGCCAATGCATTAATATGTTAGAGAAATCTGATGGGGGTGGATCTTTGAGGGTGCAGGAGTCTTTCTCAGCTCTTGCTTGGGCTGTCATCCCATACTTAGAGTACAGAATTGTCATGGTCACACAAATTTCCACTGAGTCAATGGGCCTCCAGGTTCTTATCTTATGAATTTAAAGAATTGAAATACACAGACCAGAGAGTAAAATTTAGAGAGGCTTTATTAGATTATTGCCGGAACTTGAGAAGGAAGGAAGGAAGGAAGGAAGGAAGGAAGGAAGGAAGGAAGGAAGGAAGGAAGGAAGGAAGGAAGGAAGGAAGGAAGGAAACAAGGAAGGAAGGAAGGCAGGCAGGCAGGCAAAACTCCTATACAGCTGAAGGGGGGTTCCTGAAATAGATAAATTCGCTTAGAGACCCAAGTTAGCCTCTTGGATAGGTGTTCTGCATGGGTGGAACTGACCAGCCATAGATAATCTCCTTCCAGGAATCTTAGTTCTCCAGGAAAGGGAATTGTATTAGGAAAGGGGAACTCCTCTCTAGGGAGGAACTCAAGTTGAATTTAAGGAAAAACAGATCTAGAGACCTCTTTTAGGCTCTGACTTCTAGCAAAGTGGAGTCTGCAAAGACAGACTCAAAGACATTTCCCCACGTTTAGTTTTGGGGGCACTGTCACCCCTAAACTGCCTTGCTAGGATTTGTTAAATGGGTGTTTTGGAAACAAAGGCTGTTCAAACAGCTGCCTAACTGCCACCTGACAAAACCTTCACAGTGCTCTGGCAATAGTGTGTCTTTCAGATACCTCAGGGCGCAAGGGAGGTCAGCAGCAAAGCTCAGTTTCAGAAACTTACCTTCAACTTTCTGCTTTACAGGAAACAAAACACAAGAAGTGTCTCACACATCCCCCACTGGGTCAGAAGCCACACACATGTGGGGCCCAAAGCATCTCCCAACTGCACATTATCCTCACCCTGTCACTCGGGATACCCAGTTTCTTTTTCCACTTAGAAAATGGCACTGGCCATGGAGGTGCTGTTTAAAAAATTGATCGTGTGAACCCAGCAAGTGAAAAGCCCATGCAATATGCTTAGAATAAACATTGAAACCCGGGAGCTCACTGTGTTGTAAAGGCCATTAAGGGTCAATTCCCACCAGCTGGGCTTGTGTTGATTCTGCTGTGAAGTCTCTCTGGCTGGCTGCAGGAGAGATGTCCCTTTGGTCTCAGAATTACTGGGATGTCACAGATCAACAGCAGTGTCCTCCCCTGGCTTCTGTTTTCCCCCACCCATTTCAATCTCTATAGTTGAGACATATTACTTGTCCGCTGAAAGTTCTGCCCATATTGTCTCTGACATATGAATAGCAAACTCCAAGGCAGGGCCTGCATTCTGGATGAACCTCATGGCAGACAAAAAACGCAGAGAGTCCTGATCCAATGATTTAGCTCTGTGCCTAAGGGCAGAAGTCTGGCAAAGTCCTTCAATATCCTGCAACCTCATGAGTTTGGTGTAAAAGCCCATGGTGACATCCAGAGTGGCTACATGGAGCCAGAGAGATTCAAGAAAATCCAAACTATGGTGGAAGAACCATGTGAAATGCTGTGCTTTTGACATTAGAATCAATTGCGTGAATTTCATTCATTCATCCAAGCAAACTCTTGGGATAGGTAACACGGTCTTCTTGCTGTGATACATACAAACTGTTGTAGTCAGCCACATGTCACTGGGATGAATCTTCAAACCAGACACAGTTTATGGGAGGAAAGGATTTATTTGTAGCTATAGATACAGGGGAAGTTCCGTAACAGCAAAAGAGGCTGGTCTTCTTTCACAGATATAAGCAGAGAGACAAACCCATCACCAACACCATACACACAGAGCAGCAAACAGGCAGGAGGGCCAAGTAGAGAATTTCTTCCCCTTTATATAGCCTTAGGGTGGGGTCTTACAACCCTTCCCCCGACTTAATGGCTTCCCGAGTCTCTGGAATTTCCTTCCTGCACTGCCTACACAGGAAAGGATGTTTACTTCTAGCTCCTTTGAGCTTCCTTACATCCTGCCCCTTGCTGAGAGACTGCCTTCCTGTAAACATCCTCAGAGACCCAAGATTACTTGTAAGGTCAAGTTGACAACAAAACTTAACCATCACACAAACCAAGAGGAAGGACAGAGGGCAGTGATAACACTGTTCAGACAAGATCGGGTGTGTTCAGGGTGGTAGTATGTTCAGTTCAGCTGCTGCCAGGCCACTTGTCCTAGAAGAGGGAATGCACAATAAAGGAAGTCTGTTCTTCCATCTGGGAAAAGGAAGCGGACACTGTTCTGAACACATCATTCTGTTACTGCACACTGTAACCGGACCACACCCACTCTTTACAGTTTGCCCTGTGAAAAATTAGAAAGCTCAGCCTCTTATCCTTCCCACATCTAACTAATAGCATGAAAATATTAAACAGAAGATTCCCAATAGACTCTTAAGTTTAGACTGCACACTGATCTAAGTGTTGTGATGAACTATGTGTTGTCCAGCCCTCTCTGCTCAAGATGTGTGTGAATGATCCCTTTGTTAGAGTTTCCAGGAAACCGATGCTACTTCCTTAGTCACTTACTAACTGTTCCAGTTATCAGGTGGACTGTGACAGTATCACAGTTACTTATGCTTAAGTAATCCTAAAATTGTAGCCTGCTGCTGTGTCCCAACGCCTTTATCATCCTCCTCCTGATGAAGACATTGCACCACCTCACAGTGTAAGAACCAGGAAGAGAGTAGAGTAAGACATCCTAAAATGGACAGAGACTACATTCATAAACATTTCTTATAGTTGATTGTTATAATTACTTTGTAATTCTTAGTTACTGTTGTTAATCTATTATCATTCCTTTTTATAAATTAAACATCATCACAGTTAGAGAAAAACAATATATATATAAAGAGTTCAGTGTTAGTCATGGTGCCGGGTGTTTGCTGGGTTCTTGGAATGTATCCTCTGTAGAAACTGTATCTCAAAATTTAATACCAGGAAATGATTCTTTCATGAGAAAGCAATGTGCTTCTTGGATAAGACAATAGCTACTCATGCAAAATGCACTCAGGTTTCCACAGTCACCTTTAGAAAGGGATGAAAATAAAGAGGAGGAAGGTGTTATCATATATTTTACCCCATGGTATGGCATTTTAATGTGCATCAATATAAACTAGTACCCATGGCTTAGTTTATATGCATTTGCTCAGCATCTCACACCCGAGCTCATCTTTGGAACAGCCGCATCCCTGGTGCACAAAGGCATGGCTCACGGTCAGTGCCATGCAGGGCAGTTTGAAGTGTCCCTAAGCCTTCACAATGGTCTGCTGAGTGGAGTAAGTCTCTCTATAGACTGAAGGTGAAGCAGAAGACCCTAAAGGCTTTGCAGGAATCCAGGCTGGATAAAGTAGATAACCAGCTTGAAGAAGGTAGGACAGTATTTAGGGAAGGAGAAACACTGGGTGACCAGAATATAAAGACCTACTGTCACCTTCCCAGAGCCTTCGTCCACGCAGTCTTTATGACAATCTGTGAGACTCCACTTCCACAAAGAGCAGTGAGGCTCCAAGAGGTTGAGGCCTCAACACAAGGCTGGAATAAGGCTTGAATTCTGACTGTGCATCAGTGTGCTTTTCTCCATCTGCAGCAAAGGCCTCCAAGATCTGACCTAGACAACCTCATTTCTGCAGCCGCACATCCCAGCCCTGGGTACATCACGCTGTCCCACCCAGAGGCCCTCCCACTGCTGTCCCCTCGATCTGCCAGGCCTTCTAGAGCCCCTCCTAAGCTTGTGTTATTCTCGATCAGAGGCGATTTTGATCCCTTTCCCCCAGGAGACACCAGGCAATGTCTAGAGGCAATTTTGATGGCCAACATGGGGGAGGGTGGAACGCTTACTAGAACATGGTGGGTTGACATCAGAGATGCTGATATGAGGCTTACAGACACAGCACGGACCACAAGAAAGAATGATTCTGTGTAAAATGACAGCATAATTAAGGCTGATAGCCCTGACCCAAGGTGTCACTTCTTCAGGACATCCTTTCCTCCATTACAGAACCCAAAATACAGTTCAGCTGATCACATAGGCAGGAACCTATGAATTCACCTTAGTCATCTTTTCCTCCAAAGCTGCCTGCCTTGGGCTAGGGAGATAAGTAAGTTACCCCCTTGCATCAGGCCACCATAGTCTGGATTCTGCTTTATGGGGGCCGCTTTCCTAAGCTGCCAGTAAGCAGGTGGCATGGACATTACTTCCTCTCTGTGGTGACACAGGTCAAAGATTCTAAAAGGGGCAAAAGAATACAGAAGACTAAGAACCTCGTGCTTTTGGTGTGAACCTCTTTCATCGTGGAGACCTTTAATGCAAATGGATACTTCCTAACACACACACTTTTCTGGGGGTCAGACTACAGCTTCAAGAAAACCCATTTCTATGTTTTTCTTCTGAATGTTTAATCAGTCAGTCTGTAATCATACCCACAAGGCTACTCCTGAAGCTACCCTTCGGAGTGGTTTAGTCTTTGATTTTGTTTTATTTTCACACTGGGAAGCAATGGTTTAAGAGAGCAGGCCTGGTATCTTGATTCCAGTTAAGTACTCACAAGCTCTTAACAAGGATGTTATTACAAAATGCCCTTCAGCGTCCCTGAGACAGAAGGAGAGAAGGATCCCAGGCACAGTGAGCCACTGGGAAAGGTGTAAGTGCATGACTGGGACTTGGGGACAGCAGCTGAGCACTCTGTGTCAGATGGTGAGTACAGAGAATCATCACAGTAACAAGAGTAACAGGTGAGAGAGAACCAGAGGGCCCTAAATTCTAAGGGAAGGAATGGAATTTGTTTCTATCACATGGACATGACATATTCCACTTGGGCAAATATCAGGTCATACTACACTTGGGATGTTCCTATCTCTTGGCTATGGTGAATAGTGCCACTATGAACATTTGAACATAAATACCTGTTTAAGAAAGATGTCTATCCTCAAGGTTATCTAAAGCCCTTCAATGAACACACTCAGGCCTTGTCTCCATTACTATTGATGAGTAGAAACTTCCAAAACTTATTATTTAGGGAGGTAAAGTAACAAGGGTTATTTGCTATATTACATGCCTGACTGTGGCCTCGGAAAATATTTACATTTCTCTTAATCCCTCCAAGATTCCCAGTATGTATGTGTTGTACTGATCAAAAAATCAGCTCAGTGTGAGCTAAAGGACACACCACATATCCTACACATAAATGGAGGATAATCAGATTTGAACATGGTAGTGATGTGCCTTGCATATTATCTGACCTACAGTATTAATTCATTAATGAAGTACTTCCTGACAGTTTACTTCTCTCTCTCTCTCTCTCTCTCTCTCTCTCTTTCTCTCTCTCTCTCTCTCTCTCTTTCTCTCTCTCTCTCATAAATAGCTGTAGAGTTTCTTAGAGTTTGCCCTCTGGTATTCAAGAAGTGTTTAAGAGATCTCCAGTAAATAGGTATACAAACTAGACATACTGATAATAATTTATGAAGATACTTATCTTAAAATGATTCTTTGGTATAGTTTTGCCATGAAAGATAAAGGCAAATCTGCATATTAATGAGATGGATATACTTGTTTATTTTGCATAAATTAAGTCTTGATTGAATATTTGATACGGAAGGATGTAGAGCATCTTCCATGTTTGTTAGAGCTGATCAATAATTTGATTTTATAATTGTCAATGCTGAGAACACTGCTTCAGATAAATACACAACACAGCTATTTTTAGAGCCACTTTCAGAAACTAATGGAAATTATCCCCTAGTCACAAGACAAAATTTATTGAACAGCTTTTTAAACTAAAACTCAAGTTGCCAACTCAAACAGCAATTTTGATTTCAACACAACACAAACATTTCAACATTTCAAAACAACATAAACCAAAGATATCCTAATTTGACACTTATATGTTAAGGAATAACAGTGGCATTTTATTAAAGTTTTCTATAATTAAACCATTATGGGTCCATATAAGAACAGAACCTTTGGACCTGGGGAGAAGTTAAAAGCCTTGTTTGCACACTAAATAATGTAACTCATTATGGACAATAAAAAAAAAGCCTTGTTTGCAAAACTTGTCAGTCCAGATTCAATTTGCCAGTACCCACGTAAAACCAGATCCACGAAGTGGCACAAGCGACAAGAGCTCATTTGCAATGGCAAGAGACCCTGGCACGCTCATACTTTGTCTTTCTCCTTCTCCCCATAGCTCTCTCTAAAATAAAATGTGAAACTTTGTATAGACAGTAAAAGCACTGCAATCCATGACCGCTCAATCAGAGCTGAGCAGTTGCCCACAGCATCCACTGGTGTTGCACAGCATGACAGCCTATGGAGTGGCAAGTGTGCACAGTGTGTTCAGAGCCACGGCTGCAGTGAAGGTACCGGGTGTAACATGGCTGCATTGGAGGGCTGGCAGCATTTAAATTCATCACAGCATATTCCACCTAGAATTAATTTTTGGTTCTTGTACATTCAGAAACCTTTATTTGTTTCCATTTGTGTGTGTGTGTGTGTATGTGTGTATGTGTGTGAGTCCCACAACCCCATGTGGCTCCCAGTTTGAGAAGTTGTGGCTCGAAATGCCTGGTGGGCTATGCATGAGTTTGCTAGGGTTGCTTTAACCAAACACCATCCATTGGGAGGCTGAGATGGAAGATTGCCTCACAGTCCCAGAGCACAGTGCAAAGAGAACATACGTTACCCCAGGCTACTCTGAAGCTCGGGTAGACTCTGGCTTTCTGGCTGAGTACATGCTTGTGTCCTGGTGTCACACATCCACCACACAAGATCAAGGACCTGCTGTTGTCCTATGACATCATCATGATAATGACATCTGCAAGGACCCTGTTTCTGAATGAAGTGCATTCATAGTACTCAGGATTAAGGCTTCAACAGATAAAGGGGCAGGGACAGCGGGTTAGGATTCCACCGGTACCCTTTACCTACACCACCATAAAGGATGAGAGAGAAAATTACCACAGGAAAAACAATTCAGTTTCACGGGATCCAAGTGTCCAGTCCTCAGAGGCCATCTATCAACGAACAGCAGAGGATGACCCAGATAGGCTGTCTGAACCCTACCCAGCATTCCCAAGGATGAAAACGCATGAAGCTAGGCTTCAGGAATACTGAGCCACCAACTCACTCTGTGATGGGGTATGTACTCGCCTTCTCCTGTCACTGATTCAACACAAAATGATCCCTAACACGCAAATCACAGCACCTGCTCTTCCCCCAGAAGACCCAGAGATATGAACCCCTCCCCTGCAGAGGTACAGAACTACTTATGGCTTAGAACAATCTACGACTTCCCTAGCTTAGGCTGAGAGCTTTCCATTGTCACCTTCTTTCTACATCAGAGATGGAGTCTTAAGTACTTGGGCTTCCACGAAAAAAAAAAAAATCAAACTGTTGGGATATATCCCCTCCCCCACACCACACTACAGATGGATGCGGCACAGTCGATGGGCTCCTTAATAAGCGCTGGTTCATTAGTGGTGGGGTTGTCAGGAGAACGCAATGGCTGTGATAACATTCACAGCCTTCCTGCTTCCTATCCTAGAAGAGAGGCTAAATTCTCTCCCATTTGTATCAGCCCATCCATAACCTTGCTGTCTGTCTTTAAGAATCAGTAGCCTGGTGGGCTTGGTATCCAATAAATCTGTCTTCATTTAGATGTGTTTTACATTTCCCACACCATTTGAAGAGAACAGGATAAGGCAAATTTCTCCTCTCTCAGTATTTGTCTTCAAAACCTGTAATTTCACACTGGAGTATTTAAAAAACTGGAAAAGGGGGAAAGAGAGCAGAAATCAGAGAGCTGATCCACAGATCAAGGACGCTTCTAACTGGGATCACTTGAGACAAGTCGCTGAACAAATTTCACATGAGCAAAATTCAATAGGTGGGCTGGATGAGCCATCATTTGCCTCACAGAGCAAAGGCGTCCAGTCCTTGCCTCGTGCCAAACCTTGGACCCAGTGATTTATAGAGTTTTCAGGGATTGCTGCCTGACAAACATACCACTGTTTGACACATTCACATGCCCAAGCAAATACATAGGTGTGCATTCTCATACAGAACCCCTGAGCTTACAAAGCAGCCCCTACTGTGTGAATGAATACAGGGGACCAATTGCATAAATGTCACCAAAAGCAAGTCAACATCCATGCACACACTCGAGACCACCGTGCACAGCCTGGAAGTAAGCTCAGATGGCAGACCTTCACCCTTCACCATCCAAAATATGAGAGGTGAGGCAAAAAAACAAGTTATTAAAAGTTCCCAGTCTTATTACCCAGTGTTGTAGTCAGCTTTCTCATGGCTGGGACAAAGAACCTGACCAAAAGGCAGCAGAGGGGTGGACATCACCTCCTGGCCAACATCAGGTGGACAACAACAGGAGAGTGTGCCAATCACTAGCAAGGGGAAGCTGGCTATAACCCTCATAAGCCCACCCCCATCAACACAGTCCAAACAAGGTTACAATACCCAAAATGCCATCAACTGGGGTTCAAGCATTCACAACATATTCCTGGAATGCCTGGATCAAACCATCACACTCAGAGAACAAAGCACAAGATGAGTCTAGAATTTGGACTTCTTCTTCTGCTAGTTCTGTCTCCATCAGCTATTTAATTCATATTAAAATTTATTTATTTATTTACTTATTTATTTATTTGTGAGCAGGGAGAGGTAGAGAAAAGACAGACTAAATGGGAGTACCAAGGCTTCCTACTTCTGCAAACAAACTGCAGATACATGCACCACTTTATGCATCTGGCTTTATGTGGGTACTGAGGAAATCAAACCTGGGTTGTTAGGCTTTGCAGGCAAGTGCCTTAACTGCTGAACCACCTCTCCAACCCCCAAATAAATTCATATTTTCAAAAATTATTAAAGAGCCAATGCTGTGGGGGAAAAAAATCAAAATCTAAAAGCATCTAAAGATGGGTGAGGTGGTGCACACCTTTAATCCCATTACTCAGGAGGATCACCATGAGTTCGAGGACACCCTGAGACTACATAATGAATTCCAAATCCACCTGGGGTAGAGTGAGACCCTACCTACCTCAAAAAACAAAAAACAAAGCAAAGAAACAAACGTACAAAAGAAAAATAAATAAATAAAAGCACCCAAGATGAAAGATAGAAAAACCACTCCAGACTCTCTCCCACTCCTTATTTAAGACGAAGAGGACCAGGAAGAGGGAAGATAAAAGAATGTGATGAAAGTTATGATCAAACCACACTCAGCTGTATATGCACGTATAAAAATGTCATAATGCGACCCATTATCTTGCATAATTAGTATATGTTAATAAAAACTTTCAAGAGCCCTATAGTAAGAGACACAAAATCATGGAGAAGGATAGATGGAGGGAAGAACTCAGTGATCCCAGTTGTTGACTGCAGAATGTCTTTCTCCACCAACAGTCTACTCAGGGAACCTTACATGGTTAACTCAAGAACTGCTCCATCTGTGTTTCAATCTGAGGGAGCAGAATCAGAGGCAAAGCTCTCCAAGAAACATCTTTAACACTGTAACTTCTACTTTTAATGCCTGTGTGTATGCAGGTACATGTGTGCACACTCATACAGAAGTACACGTGTGCATAAATATGTGGTCATGAACATGAGTGGAGGCTAGAGGGTGATCTTAGCTGTCATCTTCAGAAACACTGTCCACCTTGTTTTGAGACAGGGTCTCTCATTGGCCTGGAGCTGACCAATGAGGCTAGACTGGCTGACCAGAGAGCAGCAGGGATCCTCCTCTGATTCTCCAGTGCTGGGATTACAGGAGAGCATGATCACGCCTGGCACTTTATGTTGAGTTCAAGAGATTAAAATCAGGTCTTCCTGGACCTGTTGGTGCGTTCATTTAATCACAGCACTCAGGAGGCTGAGGTGGGAGGATCGCTGTGAGTTGGAGGCCAGCCTGGGATTGCAAAGTTAGTTCTCGGTCAGCCTGGGCTAAAGAGAGACCCTACCTAGAAAACAAAACAAAACACACAACAACAACAACAACAACCAAACAAACCTCTGGTCCTTATGCAAGGGAAGCAAGCAATTAATTTACTGAACCATCTCTCCACTTCCCTAACTTGTTCCCCACCCCCCAAAAAAACTTCAGAGTTTAGATAACCCCGTGCAAGATTAATATGTTAAAAAGTTAAAAAGAAGGTGAGATTCCACCCTTAAAGATGTATATCCTTATGCTTCCAAGACATAGTTTTCACTTAATAAGCACTAAATCAGTCTTGATGTCCTACACATATCACTCATATTTATATCTATCCAACATACTTCGTGTATTCACACAGGATATAGAGTATGCATAATATATATCATGTGTGCATATAAAGGTGCACACATCATCTACATAAGTTAGCCACCCACGCTGTGAACTGAAGCACACAGATGTTAAACAAGCTATAAACCACTTGCTAAGTGCAGATGGTGCATCCATAATCCACATGTCCCAAATGCTTCAAAATATGACTTTTTGAGTGATAATGTCACCACAAATGGAAAATTCCACACTATTATAGTCTTTGTCTCATGAATAATACTATTGAAATATCTTGCCTAAAGTTAACTTTCAGGCTATGTGAAGAGAATGCCCATGAAACACGAATGTATTTTCTGTTTAGCACTGACAAGAGCTTGATTTCATTTTATATATGCAAGCATTACAAAAAAAAACACAAAAAACTCTGAGATCCCAAAACCTTCAAGTCTGATGCATTTCAGAGAAGGGATACTTAAATGTGTGATGGTTTGGTCCTCTAGGAAACCCAGCACACTCTAATTTCCTACACTGATACCATGCCCTGAATGCCATGCTGGTAACTTAAATAATCCAATACCAAAATATGATAACATTTAGTGCCTTAAATTTCTGGCG
>PVHP010042213.1:0-15091 GCA_004024765.1 Zapus hudsonius
TTCGTTCCATCTCCCAGCACTAAAGCTCTGTCCCAAGTCCTCCCCAGACCCCAACACCCATGAATCAACTTCCTATCTCTGGAGTGGCATTTCCTGTCATGGGGTCCCTGTGGCCTTTACGTAGCCCAGGCTGGCCTAGAACTCTTGGTAACTCACCTGTCTCAGCCTCCTGAGTGCTGGATTAAAGGCGTGCCCAGCACATGTGCACCCGACATTTACTCCTGTAAGCCCAGCACTCCGGAGATGGAGGTAGGAGGGTTAAGGTCATCCTTGGCTACATAGAGAGTTGGAGACTAGCCTGGGCTACATGAGACCCTGTCTAAAAAACAAACAAACAAACAAACAAACAAAAAAGAACTACAGGGCTGGAGGAGAGATGGCTCAGAGGTTAAAGACCCTTGCTTGCAGTGTTAAGGCCCAGGTTCGATTCCCCAGGACCCATGTAAAGCCAGATGCATAAAGTGGTGCATGTGTCTGGAGTTCCTTTGCAGCAGCTGGAGGCTCTGGTGCGCCCATTCTCTTTCTCTCATCAATAAGCAAATAAATATATTTTGAAACACAAATAAAACCTCCACTAAAACCAAACCAGAGCATCAAAGAAGGAAGCCCGCCCCTCATGGCTCATGGCTCCACGTGTGTGCCAGGGACCTTTGGGTGACGACTGCTTGATCAGAGTGGGGTGGACAGGGAGCCTGGGCAGGGGGCTCCTGGGAAGGGGACAGTCAGACAGGATGAAGAGAGCCGGGCCATGTCCCCATCAGCTGGTGGGCACCACTCTGCACTCCACACTGGGCTTCAAGGCTCCGTTGATCCTCAGTGTCTTCATTGGGACCGGCTGTGTCCCAATGGTCGTGGACCACCTCCTTATAGCACCTTAAACAATTCATTGACTAGGCACCTCGAGCAGATGAGCCGACTCCCCAGCCCTGCAAATTGTCCTTTCCCAAGGACTTGGCTGGGTTTGCTTTGGGCTTGCAGACCCTCAGTAGGTCAGCACACAGTAGGTGCTCAGCAAACACCAGATTGAGCGAACACATGGATGGAGTTGGGCCATAGAGAAAGAACTGGATGCCTGCCCTGGGGCGCCACCTGCTTCTTGTGAGTTAGGAGGGGACCTACAGCCAGCTGTCCCCTGAACAGCCTGGAACCCTCATCAGGCTCCCAGACACCCACAAAAGTGTGCAACCCCTGTCCATCTGGCCTCCTCAGCCCAGGGATCTCTCCCACACTGATCACCCTACTTGGCACACCAGAACGTGTGACCACTCAGGAGGTGGTCTCCCCCTGACTGCCCCCCCCATGGCCAGGTTGGATTTTGAAATCTCCTCTCTGGAAAATTCCGAGGCCTGGTTCCAGCCACAGAGCGGGAGCCGGCCTAATCCCTCCTCATCTCTTGTGTTATGTAACCAGTGAGGATTAACCCTGGAGGCAGCCGCTGGGGTCACACCTGGCAAGGCCCCGGAATGGACCTGCCTAGTAAGGGACTGCTCCCCTAGGGAAATGGGAGCAAACCTGGGGCACCTTACAGAGATGTCATCATCAGTTCCCAGGGGCCGAGGCCACCTTCAGTCCCCTTGTCCTCATTCATTGCTTAGGTGTCCAAATTCTCACGTGGCCCCAGGTGCTATGAATCCCATGACCACCAGATCATCTGCCCCACCCCTCCTTTTTTTTTAGTTTTTCAGCGTAGGGTCTCACTCTAGCCCAGGCTGACCTGGAATTCACTATGTAGTCTCAGGCTGGCCTTGAACTCAAGTCCATCCTCCTGTCTCCGCCTCTCGAGTGCTGGGACTAAAGGTGTGCACCACCACACCTAGGCCTGCCCCTCATTCTTATTGCTGAGTAGGCCTCATGTGTGGTCACCCCAGCCCCATGGGCCAACATACCAGGTCTTCACTCAGCCCATCACTTGCCCATCGTGGTGGTGCACACCTTTAATCCCAGCACTCGGGAGGCAGAGGCAGGAGGATCGCTGTGGGTTCAAAGCCACCCTGGGACTACATAGTGAATTCCAGGTCTTCCTGGGATAGAGTGATGACCCTACTTTAAAAAACAAACGAAAGGAAGGAAGGAAGGAAGGAAGGAAAACAGAGAGAGGAGAGAGCATCACAGAGCATCACTTTCCTCTTTCGTGCATCCCATTTCCCTGGGGACCCTGCCCAACTCCTCTGGGTGCTGATGGGGTGGTGCGCACGGGAGATGGACCCCCGACCCCCACCCCATCTCGGCCCAGCCTTTCCCAGAGGTTGGCGCGGCTCCGCCCTGCGGGCACCCTGGCAGGGGGCGGGGATCCCGCATCCTGGCCCCGCCCAAGCCCTGCCCTCTCGTCTCGGCCGTCCGGCGCGGCGGGGCTCCGGTGTGGGGCTGTGCTGCGGGGCGCGGGGCGCGGTCTGCCCATGGAGCCCCGGGGACGGCGGCGGAGGAGCCGCCCACTGGTGGCCGCCTTCCTGCGCGACCCGGCCTCGGGGTGCGTGTACCGGCGCGGGAAGCTCCTCGGCAAGGTGCGGGCGGGAGCGGCGCAGGGTGTCCCTGCAGAGCCCCTGGGTCCTCCAGCTTCCCTGCTGAGGGTCCCGTGCGGGAGTGACGGTAGGGGTGTAGGTGTCTGTGTGTGACCTCGGCGTGTGCACGCACAGGTGCGTGTCCATGTGGGGTGTGTGCAGGAGTGTGATCTCGGGGTGTGCGTGCACAGGTGTGTATTGTGGTCCCAGGGCGTGTGCACATGTGTGTGCACGTCCCAGCGTGTGCTGCTGCGTGGCTGCAGGCGGCCGTCTGTCTGTCTGTGTGTCTGCGTGTTGTCTGATCTGATCGGGGTGATCGGTGTCCTCCCCACCCCCGTGTGTGTGAGGCTGGAGTGGGGCGTGGGTGGCTCAGGGCCCGCGCCCCCGCCCCGGCCCCCGCAGGGCGCCTTCAGCCGCTGTTACAAGCTCACGGACATGTCAACCAGCGCCGTGTTCGCGCTCAAGGTGGTGCCCCGGGCCGCGGGCGGTGCCGGGCGGCTGCGCCCCCGAGAGAAGGTTCGGCCTCCCTCCACCCCGCGTCCCGAGATCCCCACCCCTCTCCCGGGGAATCCCACCCCGCACTCCTGGCTCCCCGTCCTCTCTTCTGGTCCTCCTGGGCGCCCACCCTGCGTTCCCGGGTTCCCGTCCCTCTTCTCCTGGGGTTCCCACCCGCGCCCCTGGGTCCCTGTCCACCCTTCCCGGGCGGAGCACTTCCGCCGAGTCCTTCGTGGCCCGCAGGTGGAGCGCGAGGTCGCCCTGCACAGTCGCCTGCGCCACCGCAACATCGTGGCCTTCCACGGACACTTCGCTGACCGCGACCACGTGTACCTGGTGCTGGAGTACTGTAGCCGCCAGGTGACGGGCTGGGGGCGGGGCCCGGCGACGAGGGGCGGGGCTTGGCGCGGAGGGGCGGGGCAGAAGGGTGGGCGGGGCTTGGTGGGAAAGGGTTCGGGACCCCAGAGAGCCCGGCGGGCCCACTTCCTGTCTGCTCCAGCCCCGGCCGGTCCACGGCCAGTTGAGTCCTTGTCCCATCATTCACGGCCTCTGTCCTCACCTACGGCCACCCGTGTCCGCCCAGGCTTTCTTCACCCCCCGATCTCACCCTGCTTCAGCCTGTCCTCCCCGGCCGGCCCTCTGGTCGCTCTGACCCGAGCCGGCGGTCCTTGCAGTCCTTGGCCCACGTGTTGAAGGCTCGCCGGACCCTGACGGAGCCCGAGGTGCGCTATTACCTGCGGGGCGTGGTCAGTGGCCTGCGTTACCTGCACCAGCGCCGCATCGTGCACAGAGACCTAAAGCCCAGTGAGTGAGGAGGTCGGACCCTGGGAGGCTGGAGGGGGCCACAGCCGTCCTCACCCGGCACCCCACCCCATCCGCAGGCAATTTCTTCCTGAGCAAGAACATGGAGGTGAAGATTGGAGACCTTGGGCTGGCCGCCAGGGTGGGCCCCGGGGGCCACTGCCACAGGTGAGGGTGCCCGGCGCCGGTGACCCCCGAGTGAGCTGGGCTTAGGGAGTCTAGGACTTCCTGAGCCTCCCGTGATATCCTTCCCAGAGTGCTCTGTGGGACCCCCAACTTCCAGGCCCCTGAAGTGGTGTCCAGGAAAGGACATTCATGCAAGTCTGACATCTGGGCTCTCGGCTGCGTCATGTAAGTAGGACCCCGGGGACCCCAGGTCTAGGTCCAGGGAGCTTGGATGGGTGGGAGCCTCCGCCCAACAGGTGGGGTATTAGCTCGGCACAGTGACACACGCCTGTCACAACAGCGCTCAGGAGGCTGAGGCAGAAGGATCCTGGTGACTTTGAGGCCAGTGTGAGACCCTGCCTCAAAAAAATCATATACAGCCAGGCGTGGTGGCACACGCCTTTAGTCCCTACACTCAGGAGGCAGAGGTAGGAGGACCGCCGTGAGCTCGAGGCCACCCTGAGACTAGATAGTGAATTCCAGGTCAGCTTGAGCTAGAGTGATATCCTTCCTGGACAAAAACCAAAACCAACTACAATGTTAAAGGATCCCATGTGGACAGGGTGACAGGTGGGAGCACACCCTGGCCATTATGAAACAGGGGAGACCTTTGGTGATGGGGATGGTTGGGGAAGGGAGCTCCCAGTATGCACAGATGTGGTCAGGGCCTATCTGGTTCAGTGAGTAGAGCACGAAACACTGAACTTCAGAGTTGGGGGTTTGTGCCCCTGCTGGGGACCAAAAAAGGTGTGGGCAGGGCTGGAGATGTGGCTCAGTGGGTAGAGAGCCCTGGGTTCAGTCCCCAGCACCGCACAAGCCAGGCACAGTAGTATTCACCTGTCATCCCAGCCCTCGGGAGGTAGAGGCAGGAAGGATTGTCATTCAAGGTCACCCTCAGCTATGTAGCAAGTTCAAGGCCAGCCTGGGCTGCAGATCTTTTCTCAAAAAAAAGGGGGGGGTACTGGAGAGATGGCTTAGTGGTTAAGATGCTTGCTTGTAAAGCAGAAGGTCCTGAGTTTGATTCCCCAGTGCCCACATAAAGCAAGGTGACACATGTGTCTGGAGTTCATTTGCAGCGGTTGAAGGCCCTGGCGCACCCATTCTCTCTCTGTGTCTGCCTCATTCTCTCTCAAATAAATAAATAAATTTATTTAAAAACACCAGTGGGGGGCTGGAGAGATGACTCAGCGGTTAAGGCACTTGCCTCCAGTGCCTAAGGCCCTGGGTTCAATTCCCCAGGTCCCACAAAAGCCAGCCCCACAAGGTGGTGGCCCTGGTGCTCTCTCTCTCTCTCTGTATGTTTCTGCTTGAAAATGAATAAGTAGGATATTTGAAAAAAAAAACACCAGTGGGCAGTTAGGTGTGCACAGGAAGGTGTGCACAAACCTTGCACACCCAAAGATCCCTTCTCAGTCCTGCCCCCCATCCTGGCCTCAGGTATACCGTGCTGACAGGCACCCCACCCTTCACGGCGGCGCCTCTCTCTGAGATGTACCGGAACATCCGTGACGCCCACTACCCGGACCCCGTCCACCTGTCCCTCAATGCTCGTGGCCTCATTGCCAGGCTCCTGGCACCCAATCCAGCTGAGCGGCCTAGCCTAGACCACCTCCTCCAAGACGACTTCTTCACCCAGGTAGGGAGGGCAGGGGTGGCCCCAAGGGTGGGCACTGCATGGGCGAGGCCAGGCTCAGCCCATGTTCCCTGCTCCAAAGGGCTTCACTCCAGAGAGACTGCCACCCCACTCCTGCCACAGCCCACCTGTCTTCCCCTTCCCTCTGCCACTGGGCAGACTGTTCCGGAAGGTTGGTCAGCTGCTGCTGACCCAGTGCCGGCCACCTTGTGAGTAGCTGTCCCCTGTCTACCTCCGCCCAGCACGGCCACGTGCCCAGTGCTTGTGCCTGACCCCCACCCCCTCTGCCACTTTTCCGCGTCTGTGGATGTGGGGGTTCCCCAAAACCTGTGCTTCCCTCAGGCCCCTTCACTCCCAAAGATGCCTCAGGCCCTGGGGAAGAGCCACTGGGATCTGACTCCGGGGACTCAGGCGGCCAGGTGAGACGAGAGGCGACCCTCCCGGAAGCCCACTGAGCGCCTAAACAGAATCCTTGACCCACCCCCACTCAGAGGTCCTGTCCTGACCACAGAGCCCATCTGTGTCCACTCTGTCCTCCAACCTGGGATTCTCTGAGGCCATGGGACCTGTTCCCATCCCTTCTCATTCTACATGTATTGAATGCCTGCTGTATACCTTTGCAATACACGCAGGAAGCCTGTTCCCTCAAGTACATAGCTAGGTGGGAACTGGGGAGGCCGCTCTCTGGGGGGGCTGAATCTCACCTCGGCTGCTCCCCCAAATGCCTCTCTGTCCCAGGGAGGGGCTGCCTGCTCTGAAGCCCACATCCGCCTGCTCACACACGGGACCCTGCGGTGTGATGGGGCAGGTGAGCTAACAGACCTTCGTGCTTAAGGTCAGGGCAGGGCTCCTCTCAGCTTGTCTCCTCACTTGGAACAGGTGACAGGAATTCTTGGGGTGTGGGATCACATATATTGCTGGGGTCAGAAGTGGAAAGCCGGCTGGTGGAAAGACACTCTGGGTAGGAGCCCAGGTATAGCTGTCCCCCACATACCTCTGTCTCCCCAGAACCTGAAGGGAGTCTGGGGCTGGAGGTGGAGGCGGCCATCAGGAAACTTCAGCTCTGCCTGGAGGAAAGCCCTGTGGGTACGAGCCATGCCCACCCAGCCAGGCCCCTCTCCGCCACTGCCCCGCCTGACCAGCAGTCGTGTCCAGACCTCTCCCTGCTCAGCTTCTCCCACTTGGTGCCCAGCCACACAGGACCCCCCTGGGGAGCAGCGGCCCGTCCTCTGGGCCCCCACGTGGGTGGACTATTCCAGCAAGTATGGCTTTGGCTACCAGCTGTCAGATGGGGGCAGTGGGGTTCTGTTCCGGGACGGCACGCACATGGCCCTGCGCCCCCCAGGGGGGTAAGTGTTGAGGCTCTAGTTTCTTGGGGAACATGGCATCCCCGGGTGGGACTGGGGGAGATGACTTCCCAACATGGGCACCCAGAGGCCCACACTGCCGCATCCTCCCCAGGCAGGTCACCTACCTGCCGGACCGTGGGACCCTGTGGACCTTCACCCTGAGGGACACCCCCAGCCTGCTGCGTGCCAAGCTGGCTGTCCTGCAGCTCTTTGGCAGCTGCATGCAGAGGCGGCTTCGAGAGGTGAGACTCCGGAGGGTGGGTGCTGAAGGTGCTGGCTTGGGTGGTCCTGACCTCCGTGTCCACAGGAAGGGACCAGGACTGTGAGCTTGCCACCAGCTTCGTCCAGCCTCTGTCTGCTTCGTGTCCTCGCCACCCCGCAGACGTTGCTTCTCCTGTTCAGTGATGGGACCGTGCAGGTGAGGGGCCGGCACAGGCCAACCCTGGGCGCCCAAAGGGGGACAAAGCCTCTCCTGTGCAAAACGTGAGGACCTGAGTTCAGAACCCCAGCACCCACAGCGCTGGGGAGGCAGGTGGAGGCAGGTGGCAGCCATTCTAGCCGTGGCCTCCGGGTTCAAGTGAGAGACCCTGTCTTAACAAATAAGGTTGGGTGGGGGAGCGGCGGAGGAAGACACCGCATGTCAACCTCTGGCCTTAGCTCAGGCACAAACACATCGGTACCCATGTGAGCCAGGGGTGTGGGCCCTGCTGCCATCTGAGCACCCGGGAAGTGGAGGCAGGAAGATTGCTGTGGGTTTATGGTCAGCCTGGGCTACAGAAGAGAGACAGAAAGGAAGAAAGAAAGCAGTGAGGTGAGAGAAGGGGAGAGAGGAAGAGAGGCGGGGAGGAAGGATGGAATTCCATGCCTGCCACCCCAGCACTCAGAAAGTGGAGCATCAGAAGCTCAAAACCATCCTCAGCAACACAGCAAGTCTGAGGGTAGCCTGGGCTTCAGGACACCCTGTCTTAGAAGGTAGCCTTGGCACGGCAGCTCCCATCTGAGCCTCGGTTTCCCCGAGCCTTGGCCATGGGCTCTGAGTTCTTATGTATATGGTGGACACTGAGACCCACTGCCCACTTGCGGTCCCCAAGGCTGAGGCAGGCGCAGGAGGCCACCTTCCCCGCCCGACCTCAGGGCCTGGCTCCTCCAGGTCTGCTGCAGTGCAGCCCGGGCCCAGCTGGTGCTGAGTGGGGACGGCAGGGACTTGCTGCTCAGCCACCAGGAGCTGGGCCGACCGGGCATGTCCTACCCACTGGACAGCGTGCGGAGCCACGGCTGCACTCCTGCCACCCGCCTGCGCCTGCGTCACGCACTGCACCTGCTGCAGACCGTCCAGTGAGCTGCGCGGGGGCCTCGGGCTGTCCTGCACGTGCTGCCCCTGGCAGGGGGACATCTTGGGGTCATGGGGAGGGTGGGGTCCATGGCATGACTATTCAACCTAGACTTTTTATTGGGCACCGTTCTTTTTTCATTTAAAAGGCGGCTCTCTAAGCTGGCCTCTGTCTCGCTCTGTCTGTCTCCGATTTGGGTCTCTGAGATAGGGTCTGAGGTAGCCCAGGCTAGCCTCTGACTCCCCCTGCAGTTGGGGATGGCCCTGAAGTCCCCATCCTCCTACCCCTGCCTCCTCAGTGCTGAGGTGACAGGATCTCCAAGTCCTCTTTAAATTATTTCAGTCCCCGCAGTGAACCATTGCTTTGAAACAAAAATTGTAACCAAGGGGCTGGAGAGATGGCTCAGTGGTTAAGGCATTTGCCTGTAAAGCGAGAAGGACCTGAGTTCGATTCTCCAGCACCCATGTAAAGCCAGATGCACGAGGTGGTGTGTGTGTCTGGAGTTCGTTTGCAGTGGCTGGAGACCCTGGCGCGCCCAGTCTCTTTGTCTGCCTCTTTCTCCCTCTCTCAAATAAATAAATAAAATATTTTCAACATAAGTAAATAAATAGCCAGGTGTGGTACAACCTTTAATCGCAGCACGCGGGAGGAGGTGAATTTGGTGGCCATGAATTTGAGGCCAACTTGAGACTACTACATAGTGAATTCCAGGTCAGCCTGGGCTACATCGTGACCCTACCTCAAAAACCAAACAAGCAAACAAACAAGAGTTGGGTCCTTGTTCTCTGGGCTCCTTCCCAGCCTGGAAGCAGAGCTGAGTGGAGGTGGACCCAGGCGAGTGGAAAAGGTCGTCCGTGGGTGGGTGGGAGGAGAGAAAATAGCCAAAGAGAAGGGTGCTTCCCACTGGAAGTGGTGGGCTCTGGGGAACCACCGCTTTGGTGTGGCCAGAGAAGGAATGTGGAAGGAGTCGGGGTGGGGACTGGCCACTGAGGAGTCCAGGGCAGGAGGACCAGGGGGCAGCCAGCAGGTCCAGGTCTTTGCTAATGGGACTGATATTCACCACTCCCTTCTCCTGGATGAGCTCAAGTGTAAGATGCTTAATATAGGGACAGTCATCACCCTAACCACCCAAACGTCACTCCAGCCCCTCCCAGCCCCTGAGTCCCTTGTCCTGGACATTTCCCACCAGAATTCCACATTGTGTGGTCTTTTGTGTCTGGTTCTCCCACCGGGTACGATATCCTCAAGGTCCCTCCACACTGGCACGTGCCAGAGCCTCGCTCCTGTTTGTGGCTGAGTAATATTCCTCAGTGTGGGCGGACCACACTGTGTGTGCTCACACATCCATCTGGGCACCCTTCGTGAATCCTTGGGCTCTGTTTGTCACTGTTAGGAGCTAAACAAGGGACGGTGTCCGATACTGAAGTGTTCAGAAGAGATGGCTGCAGGCATGGACTCAGGTGAAGCACAGAATCGCTGCCTCCTGCCTCCTGTCTTTACCCATCGCCCCTAGCAGGTGGGCAGAGCGCTTGCCTGGCATGCGCGATGCCCCAGAATCATTCCCAGCACCAGGAGCGGTGGTGCACACCTGTACTCTCACACTGGGGATGTGGAAGCGGATAGCTCACAAGTTCAAGGTCATCCACAGCTACATAGTGATTTCCAGGCTAGTCTAGACTACATAAAAGCCTATCTCAAAAGGAGACCCACACCTTTAGTCCCAGCGCTCCGGAGGCTGAAGTAGGAGAAGCCCAGTGAGTTTCCAGGTCACCCTGGTCTAGAGTTGAGGCCCTGCCTCAAAATAAAACCCAAACAGGGCTGGAGAGATGGCTCTACAGTTACTGTGCTGCCTGCTAAGTCTAATGACCCAGATTTCAGCCCCCAGAACCCACAGAAAGCTGCAGCGGCTGGAGGCCCTGGTGTGTCCGTTCTGTTTCTCTCTTCTCTGCTTGCAAATAAAAAGGGGGGAAAGGAAGGGGCAAAAAAAAACACAAATATTTATTTACAATAAACCATGATAATCCCCTCCCCACCCTTGACTCTCCCTCTCAAATATACCCTCCCCCAGATCTCTTCCCCCCTCAGTCTCTGTTCTGTTCTGGTGTCATCATCTTTTCCTGCCATGATGTGTAGGGATTATCAGGCACTGTGACGTCATGAATGTCAAAGCCATTTGGTGTCTGGAAGTTTGCGCTGGAAGCAGTCCTCCCCTTCCTTTGGCTCTTACAATCTTTCCGCCACCTCTTCCCAATGGACCCTGAGCCTCGGGAAGCGTCATAGAGATGTCCCCGTGCTGAACACTCTGCTGTCACTTCTCAGCACTGTGGGGTCTTGTGAGTCACCCCAGTGGTCACCGCCATCTGAGGAAGAGACGCTTCTCTAGACAAGAGTGAGAGGAGCATTAATAAAAGGGCAAATAAGTATTTAGACCCCTATCACATATGATCCTCAGGGAAAGGGTCTCGCTCTACTCCAGGCTGGCTTTGAACTCAGGGAAACTCTCCTGCCTCAGACGCCCAGGTGCTGGGGTGGCAGGAATGCACCACGCCAGGATTTATTGTCTTTTTTGTTTTGTTTTTCTTTGTTTTTTTTGAGGTAGGGTCTCACTCAAGCCCAGGCCGACCTGGACTTAATTATGTAGTCTTAGGCTGGCCTTGTTATTGTCACTTTAAGTCACCAAATGTGAGGGTGCCTTAGTTACCCAATAATAGTAAAAAAATTGCAAGCACCCAGCTCCATCTCTTCCCAGAACCACACTGGGCTGCGTGTCTTGCGAAATGACCTGTCTCGAGTGTTTGTTCCCATCTGATCGTGGGTGGCCGACCAGCGGCGTTCTGCAGGCAGCGCCCACGCTTGGAGCCCACGATGGAAGGGTTATTAAAAATAAACCGACGACAGAACATATTAATTTGCTAATCTCCCAGGACGAGTTTTATTTCTAGGCGTAAGAACTTCAAGACATGGAAAAGTGCCCACACTGCCGCCCACTGGAAATCTCTGCCATTTCTTGCAAGGGGTTAAGAGCAAGCTTGAGACGAGCTGGCTGTGGCCGCACATGCCTGTCACCCCGGCCGGAGCAGCTGGGGTTCAAGATCATCTTCAGCAGCACAGTGAGTCTCGGGCCAACCTGGACCACACGAGAGCCGGTTTCAAAACATAATAGAATGATGAACAATTATTAAGCCTTACGTGGTGACGAAGGGCTGTGATTCCAGTCCCTAGAAAACTGAGCAGGTGGATTGCCGGGAGTTCCAGGGTAGCCTGTGCTAAAGAAGGAGCCCCTGTCCCCAGGGTCGGCAGAGATGGCTTGTCAGTTCATGGCACTCGCTTGTAAAGCCTGACGGAAGGGCGAAGCCAGATGCACAAAGCAGCGCCCGTGACTGAGGGTCACTTGCAGCGGCAGGAGGCGTGGGGCCCCCACGCTCTCTCCCGTCTCTTCCCCCACCCAACACGCAGCAGGAACAAGGAATGCAGCCCAGCCCGGACTGGCACACTTCCCCCAGGAGGGCAGGGAGCATCCTGAACTGTGGCAGCAAGGGAAACTATCTTCCAGGGCACAAGGCCAGGTGACCAAGACCTTTGGGCCAGCACCCATGGGTGCGTTGGAACGTGTGAAAGCAAGCGTTCTCCAATCAGGAGCAAGCAGGGTGTAGGGAGGAGGGAAGACTCCAGGGTGGGGGTTTGCCTTAGCAACTGTGTGTGATGCATCCCACGCACATGCAGATAAATAAAATAAAAATATACATACTTTACACACACACACACACACACACACACACACACACACATATATATATATATATATATATAATTTTGTTTGTTTTTTTTTAAGGTAGGTCTTGCTCCAGCCCAGGCTGACCTGGAATTCACTCTGTAGTCCCAGGCTGGCCTCAAACTCACAGCGATCCTCCTGCCTCTGCCCCCAAGTGCGGGGATTAAAGGCGTGAACCACCATGTCCAGCCTAGTTTTTTTGTTTTGTTTTGTTTTTCAAGGTAGGGTCTTCCTTTAGCTCAGGCTGACTTGGAATTCACTATGTAGACTCAGGGTGACCTCGAGCTGTGGCGATGCTCCTGCCTCTCCCTCTCAAAGGCTGTGATTAAAGTTGTGCACCCCCATGCCCAGCCCCAATAAAAATATTTTTAAAATAAATAAAAAGAAGAAAGAGGGGGAGAAATGTGGCTCAGCAATAGAATGACAGCCTTGGGGGCGTGGTCAGAGGGAGAGAAATGAATGTGTCCCTTCTGCATGGGAAGGCCCTGTGCTCACTGGGTTCAGGGTGTCCACCTGATGCTCCCCATCTCAGGAGTGGTGGCAGTGGTGTCCTGTAGTCAGGCTGAGTTCAGAATTGTGTCTGTCCAGCAGACCCCCCTGGGTGGATTCCAAGTTCTTCTCTGCTTCCATGGATGTCCTTATGGTTTCCAGGGCCCATGGTTTTCCTGACGCAGCATGGACTTTTGAACAGGGCATCAGTCCTTTGTGGCTGCTCAGAATAGATCAGATCGAATTCTCTGGCTCTGCAGGAACTCCGTGCATGTGTGCATGTGTGCGTGTGTCCACGGGCACGCACACAAGCTTACTCAGGGACATTTTGTTTCTAAAAGTTTTTTTTTTTTTTTGGTTTTTCAAGGTGGGCTCTTGCTCTAGCCCAGGCTGACCTGGAATTCACTCTGTAGTCTCTTGGTACCTCAAATTCATGGTCATCCCTCTACCTCTGCCTCTGGAGTGCTGGGGTTAAAGGTGTGTGCCATCAAGCCCGGCTAATATTTTTCTTTATTTATTTGCAAGGGGGAGAAAGAGAGAGAGAGAGAGAGAGAGAGAGAGAGAGAGAGAGAGAGAGAGAGAGAGAGAGAGAGAGAGCGCACACCAGAGCCAGCACTTTGTGGGTCTGGCATATGTGGGTCCTGGGGAATTGAACCCTTAGGCACTGGAGGCAAGTGCCTTAACTGCTGAGCCATCTCTCCAGCCCCATGGACCACTTTTTACATGGGTCCTGGGGAACTAAATTTGGGTCATTAGGCTTTGCAGGCAAGTGTCGTAATTGCTGAGCCATCCCTCCAACCCTAAAATATTTTTATTTCTTTATTTGAGGGAGAGGGTAAGAAACAGACAGAGAAAGAGAGTTTGACAGCAGCAGGGCCTCCGCCATTGCTAACAGAGTCCAGACATGCACCACTCTGCATTGGCTTTACCTTGGCCATCAGACTTTGTGAGCCTTTAAACGCTGACAGGGACGTGCTAGTCAGCTTTCTTCTGGTGTCATGGGGCTGTTCCCTGTTTCTCCCAAACAGAAGCATTCCCCGGCCCCAGACATGCTGGTCGATTTGTTTTGAGTTAGCACCTTGGAAGCTGAGGCAGGAGAATTACTGTGAATTTGGAGCCAGCTTGTGGGTTCCAGGCCTGAGCTGGAATGAGAGAGCCTCACAACACAGGGACAAAAACAGGGCTGAAGTCGGCCTTTAACCCCAGCACTCTGGAGGCAGAGGTGGAAGGATGGCCGTGAGTTTGAGGTAGCAGGAGACTTCAGAGTGAATTCCAGGTCAGCCTGGGCTAGAGCGCGAGACCCTATCCCAAAAAACCAAAATAAACAAATAAATATTGAAAAAGAACCAGGGCCTGTCATGGTGGCACATGCCTTTAGTCACAGCACTCAGGAGGCTGAGGCAGGAGGATTTCCATGAGTTCCAGGTCAGCCTTGGCTAGAGTGAGGGCCCCCAAACAAGGACAATGACAACACGATTTACGTTTGCAAAATGCACAAGACACCCCACGTGCCCCCAGGTTCCGTCAGGAATGACAACTCCTGGGAGGGGGCCTGTTCCCAGGAGCTTCATGGGGGGGTAGTAGACTCCCAGGACCCCTCTCTCCTGAGCTGTCACTCAACCCAGACCTCTCATTGATGTGTCTGTGGGCCACCCACATTCCTGTGAGGAACCCCAATAGACTCATTAGTTCACCAAGCTGATCTTGGATGGAATTGTTTTTGTCACCTCCAGTTCTGGGGTGAATAAGATGTGTCCTGAGGGCTGGAGAGATGGCTCAGTTTTTTTTTTTTTTTTTTTTTTTTTTTTTTTTTTTTTTTTTTTTTTTTTTTTCTCTTTTTTTTTTTTTTATTAATTTATTGTCCATAATGAGTTACAACATTTAGTGGGCAAACAATGAGTTGTTATCCCCAATTCCCCGCTGCCCTCCCCTCCCCCCTAATGGCTCAGTTTTTAAGGTGCTCGCCTGCAAAGCTTCCCAGTGCCCACTTGAAGCCAGATGCACAGAGTGGCCCACGCATCTGGAGTTCGCTTGCAGCTGGAGGCCCTGGCGTATTCTCCATCTCTCCCTCCTTGAAAAGAAATAAAATGTATTTTTAAAAAATGCATCCTGGGCTAAAGAGATGGCTTAGTGGTTAAAGTGTTTACCTGCATCGCAGAAGGGCCCAAGTTCGATCCCCTCCAGTGCCCATATAAAAACCAGATGCACAAGTGGGCGCATGCATCTTGAGTTCATTTGCAGTGGCTGGAGGCCCTGGTGTGCCCATTCTCTCTCTCTCTCTCTCTCTCTCTCTCTCTCTCTCTCTCTCTCTCTCTCTCTCTCTCTCTCTCTCTCCCTCTTTCTCTTTCAAATAAATAAAATAATGTTTAAAAAAGTGTCCTGAGACGGAATCACCTTGAGGGTCCTGCTGATAACTTGGAGTGGCCCAGTGTCCACGGCTCCCAGGGGGGACACCCTGACCAACAGAGGATGGATGACCTGGAACTCCTGCTCCCCTGCCTCCACCCCCAGTGCCCGGATGACAGGTGTGTGCCCACACGGGCTTACGCAGCGCGGGG
>PVHP010042214.1:0-15091 GCA_004024765.1 Zapus hudsonius
CTTTGAGGTAGAGGTAGGGTCTCACTCTAGCCTAGGCTGACCTGGAAATCACTCTGTATTCCCAGGCTGGTCTAGAACTCATGGTGATTTTCCTATCTTGGCCTCCCCAGTGCTGGGATCCTAGGATCAAAGCTGGGATAAACTGGTGGCTTTTTGTGTGCTATGCAAGTAGCAGCCTAGCCCTTGCTGCTGTAACTTACACAAGTGAAGTCGCACTGTTTATTGATTTGCCTTAGGTCGTTCAGGCAACTTGGCTGGTAGGCTTCATTCACATCTTTCTGTGTAAATTGTAGTTCATTTATTTTTATTTTTATTAATTAATTAAATTTTTTTTGAAGTAGGGTCTAGCTCTAACCCAGGCTGACCTGAAATTCACTGTGTAGTCTCAGGGTGGCCTTGAACTCATGGAGATCCTTCTACCTCTGCCTCCAGAGTGCTGGAATTAAAGGCCTGTACCACTGCACCAGGCTAGCTCAAGTATTTTCATTGCTTTTCACTGTAACAATATTTTACATTATATCCATTCTGTTGGGAAGAAACATTTGTATTGTTTTCATCCTGTTTTGTTTTTTTTTTTTTTTTTACTCTGGCCCAGGCTGACCCAGAATTCACTATGTAGTCTCCAGGTGGCCTCTTACTGAGATCGTCCTTCCTCTACCTCCAGGGTACTGGCATTAAGGGCATGTGCCACCACACCCAGTTTGTTGTGAACATCCCCTTCCCCCCTTCCAAGTAGGGTTTCACTCTAGCTCAGACTGACCTGGAACTCACTCAGTATTTCCAGGCTGGCCTTGAGCCTCTGCCTTCCTGAGTGTGGGATTAAAGGTGTGGGCCACCATGCCTGGCTGGAGCATTCTTGCACACATTCATCACACATAGGCCTGATGCACATGTATATAGTTCTGCTGTTGGCACAGGCAGCAGGGACACAGCTGCTGAGTAACAAAACTATGCACCTCTTCGGATTGTGTGGACTCAGCACAGTTTAACCAAGTTCCCACTGTCCTCTTCCTGCTCTTCTTGCCTCCTTCTCCTAAATACTGGGGCTACAGGCCTTCACCACCAAGTCTGGCTTCTAATTATTTATTTATTTATTTATTTATTTATTTTTGGTTTTTTGAGGTAGGGTTTCACTCTAGCCCAGGCTGACCTGGAATTCACTCTGTAGTCTCAGGGTGGCCTCGAACTCACAGTGATCCTCCTACCTCTGCCTCCGAGTGCTGGGATTAAAGGCCTGCACCATCACGCCCTGCTTCTAATTATTATTATACAATGCTTTGTGAATTGTAGGCATGTGCTCTACTACTGAGCTTAACCCTGTGCATTTATTCCTTATTGATAGGTTTGTGACCCCTTGAAACATCTTTGTATGATTGGGGGTAATTGAGAGTGTTAGCATGTTTAAAATCTGGGTTCCATGCCCTCCAGTCCTGTGCCACACAATCATAACTATTTATTTATAAGAAGAGAAATAGAAGAGAGAGAGAATGGGCACACTAGGGCTTCTTGAAGCACGCACCACTTAATGCAGCTGACCAGGAACTCAATTCTGTAATCCAGGCTAGCCTGGAATGAAAGGTGATTCTCCTACCTCAGCCTCTGGAGGGCTGGAATTAAAAGCCATGAGCGATCAAGTATTTTTAATTTTGTTATTTTGAGACAAGGCCTAAAACTTATGATCCTTTTGCTTCAACTTCCCCGTGCTGGGGTTACAGGCTGCACTTCTCCCGACTCTTAGGCATGCTTTGCTGTAAAGTGTGATATGAATGGACGCTCTAAGCCCCGCCAGAACTTTTGCAATTCAGGACTGGGAATCCCCCTCCCTTTTTTTTTTTTAACACGTTGTTCATCATTCCCTCCCAACTGGGAAAGTCAAGCAAGACTGGAGTGGGGGTGGGGGAATGAATGAAGAATGTTCCAGGCTGAGGTGAGGCAGCTGCACATATTTAAGAGAGAAAGAGAGACAGAGAGAGAGAGAGAGAGAGAGAGAGAGAGAGAGAGAGAGAGAGAGAGAGAGACAGAGAACACCTTCTCCACGAGGGCCAGGCTGCGTGCTTAGGGGAGGGGATGGGCGAGCGGGAAAGGGCAGGGCCGAGGGCTGGAGAGCCGCGGGGCTCCGGGGGCAGATGCCGCCCCCTCCTCCGGTGCCCCCGCGGGGAGCAACTCCAAGGACTTCCTCCTGATTGGAGGCGGGCGCGGGCCGGGGGTGTGCGCGGCCCTCTGTCATGTAAATGTCCCCGGCGGGCAGGGGCTGGGCGGCCGCCGGGCACTTTTAAACCTCCGCTACCTGGGCGGCCTCCGTGCGCTCCGCCGCTCGCTGCCCAGCCGCCTTCTCGAGGGTGTGGGTCTGCTCTTTCTCCGTGGCATGGCCCCGAAACGCCAGTCTCCGCTCCTGCCGCAAGCCAAGAAGCCCAGACCGGCCTCTGCCCTGAAGCCCGCCGATTCCTCGGCCTCTCCCGGCTGGCAGAAGGGAGGTAAGTCCCTGCGCTCCGATTTCTCGGGGACCGAAGGGATCTGCCAGGATCCAGTCTGATTTCCTCTTCTGGAGAGGTGACCTCCGGGGCCTTTCAGCACGGGGCGGGATGGGGGGGAAGGAGATCGGAGCGCAATGGGGTCCTCCCCAGCTCCACGCGGGCCTGAGCCTGGTCCCCTCACCCACCCCCAAACTCGCTGTGCTCGGGCTCCGGGCTTGGCAGGTGGCATCACCAGCTTGCTCAAGACCCCGACTTCATCCCTCTATGCCCAGTCAACCCCAGAGTGCACTATGCACTCCCAGCATGGCCTTCCTGCCGCCGGCCCACACTCGGGCCTGGATTACCGCCACCTCCTCCGGAGGCTCCCTGCTTCCTCTTCCTCCCCAACCCCGCAAAGCCCGTCACGTGACCGGCTTTCAGCCTTAAGACCCTCCCTGGCCTCTGCGTCCCCTCCAGGTACAGGCTAAGACTTCCGGGCCCCGCCCGCCTTTCCAGGTCCCTCCCCAGGAGGCCCACCTCGGGCACCCTTATTTATGGCCTCCTCTGCTCCCCTGCGCCTGTGCACCTTCCAGGGGAGCGGTCTCCAGCTCTGGGGAGAGCCTGTCTTACCCAGGCGCCCCCTCTGCACCCAAGTCACCCCATCCCAGCGCTTGGGTCCTGGTACATTCAAGCTGTTGGTTTCACGCCTGCCCTTCTCCCCCGTCCAGTGGACGGCTAAGCTTGGAGGTGAGGGTGTAGAGCGCCCTTTGGGTGAGGCTCCAGGCGAGGGAGGACGAGGAAGCGACTGGACTGGGGTTTAGCTCCACGTGAGAAGGGAGCACAGAACACGTAGTCCACATCGCCGTGCTCCTGGGAGGGAACCTTGCCTTTGACTGCATTTCAGTCCCTGGTCTTTCAGATGGCACGCATACCTGCCTTCTGATGCCCACGTGTGGTACTGCCAGTCGGGCTCTGAAGCTGCCTTGTTGAGCGGGGCATTTATCTGTGCTGCTTCTGTCAAATGGGCTCACCAGGGTTTTTTGTTTTGTTTTCCTCAAGGTAGGATTTCACTCTAGCCTAGGCTGACCTGAAACTCTCCAGGATCCTACTACCTCAGCCTCTAAAGTGCTGAGATTAAAGGCATGCGCCACCACTGCCAACCCTTTTATTTATTTTTATACTAGGCTGGCCTTGATCCTCCTACCCCAGCGTCTCCAGTGCTGGGATTACAGGCATGCATCACCACATCGGATTTTAGGCTGTGCTGGGAATCAAACCCAGGGAACTACCACCTGAAATACATTCCTATCCTAACAGATCATTTTTCATTCTTGCTGAGACTTACATTTAAGCAATGCACTTAAGACAGCTACTGGCATAATCTGCCCTCTTGAGATGGTAAATTCTTTCCTTCTTGAGCAAAATGTGGGTGAGCCTTAGCTTTCTGGAAGAAATGTCTAGACTTGAAGAAATAGGAGGGTGGAACTCCCCCCACTCCCACCTCGTGTCACTCAGTGGAAACAGATGACCTGCCAGGCACTGTGCCCAGCCCTTCCCTATCTGCTCAGCTACATTTATTGGAATCTCTATTTTTCATAATCAGAAAGGTTTGGGGTGTCAGCACTCAAGGCAATCCTAAATCAGTGTTCTGTTCCAGTCTGATGCTGTGGGGTTCTGTCAAAGGAAGCTGGGAAGGGGAAGAATTCTGAGTAGGGTGAGCGGCCTGAGAAAGCCGGAAAGCTGAGAGCTGTGGGTGTTGCAGAGCCAGGAGAGTGCCATGCTCAGTGGCTGAGTTAGCTCTGCCATGCCTACACCCCTCCTGTGTTTACTAGATCTTTTGCCCTTCTACTTTCTCTTTCTTTTCCACTTCTTGCATTCGTGTACCTCTGCCTCCGCAAAGACCTCCAAGAGGAACAGGGATGGCTCTAGGGGCTGCTAGGAGGGTGGGAAGGGAACCTTGAAGCCCACTACCCACTGGGAGGCACACAAGCTTCCCTGCGTCTCCTGGTACCCATGTGTGGTGTGAAGCAGGCTTTGGGGGTGAAAACAGAAGCAGTGTTTAGCAGTTTCATCCTAGTAATGGCACTTGAAGTCAGTTTAGTGACGTGTGACTTATATATGATATGAAAGAATGGAAATTAATTAATCACTTCATATTTAGGGTGAGTTGTACTTTCTGTGTGTTGAAATGGTCATAATGCCAGTTGTACATCTTACTTGGGTCACATTAAAAAAATAGGGCTTGGGAGATGGCTCAGTGGTTAAAGGTGCTTTCTTGGAAAGTCTGGCAGCCCTCATTCAAGTCCCTAGTACCCACTTGAAGCTGGATGCACAAAGTGGTACATGTGTCTGCAGTTTATTTGCAGTGGAAGGAGGCCCTGATGCGCCAGTCCCTCTCTCTCTTTCTCTTCTCTCTCTGCTTACAAATAAATTTAAAAAAAAATTGAGGGAGTTGAGGATATGTGTAGCTCTGTGGTAGAGTGAGTGGTTGCCTAGCATGTAGGAGGCCCTGGGGGCCAGGTGTGGTGACACTTAGGCCTGTAATCACAGCATTTAGGGGGTAGAGGCAGAGGGATCACCAGTAGCTCAAGGCTGGCCTGGTACACAGCAAGTTTCAGGCCAGGCTATGACTACATAGTGAGACCCTACTTCTAAAAAACAAAAAGAAAAACACTTGTTTATCTTGGTTTCTACCTCTTTGAGTTCTCTGTGGGACTTGGGAATGTGGCTCAATGATAGAGCTTGCCTAAAATGCAACAGGTTCTACTTCAAAAATGTTCAGTTTATTTGTAAAATCTACCTTGTGTTTTGTGAGGATTGAGAAAACCATGTAGTTACCACAGCCTGTGCCCCATGGGACATTCTCAAGTGGTATGGCTGCCCACAAGAGGCCATAGCAGATTTTGTTTTTAGTTTTCTGAGACAAGATCTAACTCACTGTAGCCCAGGTTGGTCTCAACTCCTCATCCTCCTACCTCTATAATCTCATACAGATTATATATTATAGAAATATAATCTAAACCAGGCGTGGTGGCGCACACCTTTAATCCCAAAAAGAAATATAATCTAGATCTCAGATTATAGGTGTTGAGTCTCTGCTGGGTCCTTATGATGGAGTTTCTTTGTTCAGTGACAATAAAGGGCTAGCTTGAAATTGTGGTGAATATATTTACGTCACTGAAATGAGTAAATTTTTTTTTTTTTCAAGGTAGGGTCTCACTCTAGCCCAGGCTGACCTGTAATTCACTATGTAGTCTCAGGGTGTCCTTGAACTCATGGTGATCCTCCTACCTCTGCCTCCTGAGTGCTGGGATTAAAGGCGTGCCCCACTACACCCGGCTGTAAATGTTTTGAAAACCAGTTTTTTTTTTTACTTTCCCTTTTCTGCTGGGAATAGGTTGTCAAACATTTACTACATCATTTTGTCACAGGTGCTTATGATTCTTCCTTTAAAAAAAAAATGGAGCCTGCCTTGGTGGGGCACATCTTTAATCCCAGCCAGAGGTGGGAGGCTCACCTTGAGTTTCAGGCCAGCCTAGGCTAGAGCTAGAACCTACCTTGAAAAACAAAAAATAGGGGGGAGGGAGATAGGGAGCTAGAGCAAGACCCTACCTCAAAAAAAAAAAAAAAAACAGTCCAGGATAATCTGAAACTCACTCTGTAGCCCAGGCTGGTTTTGAATTTACAATTACTTCCTAGTGTACCATTATGCCAGACAGTAATTCTTTTTTTTAAAAATTTTTTTTATTTATTCATTTTCAAGCAGAGAGATACATAGTGAGAGAGCATATGTGGGTCCTGGGGAATTGAACCAGGGGCCTTAGGCACTGGAGGCAAGTGCCTTAACCACTGAGCCATCTCTCCAGCCCCAGACAGTAATTCTTAATGAGCCTGTCCAGAGCTGTGTGTGATAGGTTTGCAATCCCAGCACTTCCAGAGGTGAGGCAAGAAGTTTCTCAGTGGAAGTCAGCCTAGACTACATAGCAAGGACTTTATTTAAAAGGGGGGGTTGGGGAGATTGCAGTGGTGAAAGGCTCTTGCTTGCAAAGCCTGCCATATTGTCCCACCATCCACATAAAGACCCACTTGAAGCTGTATGCTCCTGGGGTTCATTTGCAGTGGCAAGAGACCTTGATGCACTCATGCACATATGTGCCTGTGCAAATAAAATGTAAGCTTGCTGCGATGGCATGTCTTTGACCCCAACACCTGGAGGCTGAGGTAGGAGGATCACTAAGAGCTCCAGGTCAGCCTGGGCTAGAGTGATACTCCCCACCTCACCCTCCAATGATTTTTTTCAAAAATGTTTACCAATTGCAGATGAAGAGTTGGACTCCCGCTGATCATATGATATGCAGGGAAATCTCAAATGAATTCTGGGTTTGGAGGAGAAGACATTTGTATTCTCTAGCCACGTGGTTGGTGTGCATCATATGGATCACCCACCACTAACTGTCTTGAACATTAAAGGCGTCACTTGATCTTTTACTGATAGTAAAACTTGAGTGTTAGACAAGAAATAGCCAGGGCTGGAGAGATGGCTCAGCGGATGGGGCACTTGCCTCTGGTTCCTAGGGCCCTGGGTTCAGTTCCCCAGGACCCACATAAGCCAGACCCACGGGGGGGGGGGTGGCCCTGGTGTTCTCTCTCTCTCTGCTTGAAAAATAAATAAATAAAATATTTTAAAAAATAGCCAAGTTCTGGTTATAGATACCCAGGGAGCGCTTTCTTGCGTTTCCTTGACTTAAGTTTCATTTCCTGCAAACAGTATTTAAGCAGAACAGCCTCAGCTCTACTTAGTGGTCTGCCCCATCTCTGTTGGTTTCATCTTTTGATGTGCAAGGAACCTAATACAATCCAGTGGCATTCTGTCTCCTAACATAATCATTTCCCTGCTGAGGTGGGTGCTTTCATGGGACCACTGGCTCAGAAAGACCTGTGGAAGAATGTGGGACTTCCTACCTTCAGAGGAATTCCATTTTAGCATGACCCTGATGAAGCATGACCCCAGACATTCCTTTATAATTTCTAAAAGAAGTGTAGAGGAGACTTGACATAGCCTCCTGCTAGTGGACTGACTTGGCAAACAAGCTTGAGTTTTTCGAGGTGGGTTCTCGTTGTAGTCCAGGCTGACCTAGAAGTCACTATTGCAGTCTCAGGGTGGCCTTGACTTCATGGCGATCCTCCTACCTCTACCTCCCGAGTGCTGGGATTAAAGGCGTGCGAGTTGGGACCACAGCTTCCCTCCCCATCTGGAAGGTAGGCTGGACGTGTCACCTCCTCCCTCTTCGAGGGAGGCGCTCGGATGTCCCAGTGGGGACTCAGGATTCTGAACTCTAGGCGGAGAGATTTCCAGGTCCACGTGTGCGCTAGATGGTCCCCGCTAGGCCTGCGCTTTCGGAGGGGCCATGCGCACCTCTCCCGCGTCCCGCGCCGCCGGGGAAGGGAAGCGGCTCCGCCACCACGTGACGCGTGGGGCCGCGCGCATGCGGCCAGGCTCCGCCCCCGAGTCGCCGCGCGCCCGCCGCGCGCAAAAGTCCCGGGTCGGGCTGGGGGAGGGGAGCGCGGCGCGGCGCGGCGCGGCGCGGGGGCCGGCCCCGGACGTCGCGTCGTTCGTTCCTTCCTCCCGCCTCTTCGGCAGGCCCTGAGCGTCTTCCCCCGCCGCGGTCCCGCCCTCTCGGCCCGGTCTCGCAGCCAATGGCGGCCCGGCGCGAGCCTCTCCGGCCGGAGGCGGGGCGTCCGCGCAGGCCTGGCGCGCCTGCGCCCTGGCGCCCGCCCCTTGCCGCGAGGAGGAGGTGGAGGTGGAGGAGAAGGAGGAGGAGGCGGCGAGCCGGAGCGCGAGCGCGAGCCAGGGACCAAGCGAGCTACCGGCTGCCGCCCGCCTCCCTCTGCGAGCCAGAGCCCGGGCTGGGGCCCGGCACGCCGCCCCCGCCCGTTTCCCGGTCGCCAGGCCGCGAGGGCCGCGCTAGCGAGGGGAGAGCGGAGGGCCGCGCCGGGAGGAGGCGGCCGGACCGAGCGGGCGCCCGCGCGTGGCGAGAGGGGAAGCCGCCCGCCCCCCGCGCCGTGCCGTCCCTGCCCTCCCCTCCCCGCTCGCCCGCCGCCGCGGAGCAGCACCATGTCGACGCCGGCCGCCAAAGTCAGTAAAAAGGAGCTCAACTCCAACCACGACGGGGCCGACGAGACCTCAGGTGAGGACCGGGCGAGGCGGGGGCCACAGCGCCGCCATCTTCGCCGCCGGCCCGGGCCCGGCCTCCGGGGCGAGCCCGTGGGGGGCGCGCAAGGCCCGGCCCGGGGGTTCGGGCCCTTTCCGTGTGCGCGGCGGGCCCGGGGCCGCGGTGGCGCCGCGACGGCGGCGGGGGCGGGTGGGCGAGGCGGGGGCGCTGCGGCCTGCGCGGCGGCGGCGGGCGGAGGAGACCCCCCTCCTCCCCTCCCTCGCTCGCTCGCTCTCCTCCCCCTCCCTCCTCCTCCCGAGAAGCCTCTCTTTATTGTGCTCCGCCATGATGCCTCGCTCCCATCAGCCGCCGCCAGCCACATGGTGCGGCCGGACGCGGCCCCGAGCCCGGCCTTCCCGCGCCGCCCTTCTTCCCGCCCGGGCCCGCCGCGGCGCCCCCCTCCACCTCCGCGCGGGCCTGGCCTCGGAGGGACCGCGGGGGGCCGCCTGCAGGCGAGGCGGGGCGGGGAGCACGCGGCCGGGGCCCGGGCGGAGGATGCTCTCGGCCCTCCCGGCGGGCTCCCCACGTGGGGCGGACACTCGGTCCCGCCGGCTCGCGGAGAAGCCAGGCGCGGCGTCCCCGGGGTGGAGGGCCTTTGAATGACCATTTAGGACTTGGCCTTCCCTGGGAAGCTTCCCCCGGCAGGGGCCCGCCGACCCCGGCATGGTTACCGGAAATGAACGGCGGGAGCCGATCCTTCACGCCCACTTGGCTTTGTAGCCTCCCAGTCTCACCGGACAAAAGAGCTCCTGTTGGAGCATACCCCTTCCCCTCCTAGGCCTCCCAGTTGACCCCCTATGGCTAGGATGTGTGCCCCTGGACAGTGTGCGGACGCCGGTGGGATCGGTCCGCCCTGCTTGAGTTGAGAGGTCAGAGGTTCTCACTCGAGGACTGTGGTTCTGTGTGTGGCACTTGTCTTTGTATTTAGGGACACACAGCCTTCGGACGTTTCTATGCAAGATGGTTGTGCCATTGAAGTTGGTTCATGTCCTAATTTGTAACAATATCTTGGATTGGTTTTCCATATTAAGTTAGAAGCTGAAAGTATTGTATTGCTGGCGTATATAATGTGATTAGTAGCAAACAACAGTTCCTGAGTCCTACTGTACCTTCCTCCCCCATTCATAATGGAAACCCCATAATTGGACTTTTGTCTTCTGTAATGAGACACAAAAAGTGTGCCAAAGTTTTTGAGTAGCCTAACTAACATACCAGGATTTGTGAATAGTCACTAAATGAAAATTTGTCAACTGCGTGCTTGAGCACGTGGAGGGCATGCCTGCTAGTAAGCACTTTTGAAAAGCCGCTTTAGTTAACAGCTCACATTCGTGTTTCCTGATATCAAGAAAGAGTTTATAACTGGTATTGAGTCTTAAACTCTTTTTTTCCCCTCCAGAAAAAGAGCAGCAAGAAGCAATTGAACATATTGACGAAGTACAAAATGAAATAGACAGGTAAAACTTTTCTTAATTCACTTTAGGGGAAGTTTTCTTGTGCATTTGATGGATCAGTAATTGTTGAAAGGGAGTTTATATGCTTGTGGGTATTTTTTTAAAAGTCAGTGTATTTTCAAGAGATTTGTGAACTCTATAGTTTTGGTAAAAGCACATGATCCTAAGTGATTGAGTCTTTTTAGGTTATCCAGAGACAGACTCCTGCCCAGTCTGGTCACCTTCCCACCTCTGTTCTGTGACTTTTGCTCCTAAAGGATGGCTTCTTGTGGGGCCTCATGTCATCAGTGTTGCTTGCCTTGTAACTGTTTATGAACAACTTATTTCCCAATGGTACTGGGGAACAAAACTGGAATAAGCCTGGAAGTGGACTAGATTAAATACAAAGTGTTACTAAGATTAGACTTGGGGTTTAACTCAGTGGTGAGCTCTTGGTTTTGGTATCTCCATAGGAAAACCAGGTTTTAAAAGGATCCCCCCCACACACACACACAAAAAACAAAAAGCCCCAAGGGAACAGAACAATGTTACCAAGACCAGCTCAGGTTTGTAAGAGTTGCCATCTTTGTTGAGAGTAGGTATAAACTAGGTGGTTTCGTTACAATAAGTGGGTATTTTACACAGTCCTAAAGCTGATAAAAATCAATATGCATCTAGGCTAGAGCAATTTTTATATCAATAACCACTTGCACCATGTCTTTCCTTTGCTTCAGACTTAATGAACAAGCCAGTGAGGAAATTTTGAAAGTAGAACAGAAATATAACAAACTTCGCCAACCATTTTTTCAGAAGAGGTCAGAATTGATCGCCAAAATCCCAAATTTTTGGGTAACGACATTTGTCAACCATCCACAAGGTATGTGAAGGCATAGCATTATTTGGGTTTTACTTGTTATGGAGTGGACAATTCATGTGGGGTGCATACAGAGGTTGAAACCCTCAATGAGAAGAGGTAGGTCTCAATCTCTAGCCCAAGCTGACTCTGACTCTAGGCTGGCCTCAAACTTTTTTTTTTTTTTTTAAATTTTATTTATTCATTTTCAAGCAGAGAGAGTGCACCAGGGCCACCACCTTGTGGCTCTGGCCCATGTGGGACCTTGGGAATTGAACCAGGGGCCCTAGGCACTGGAGGCAAATGCCTTAACCGCTGAGCCATCTCTCCAGCCCCAAACTTTTTTTTTTTTTAATATTCATTTTCAAGCAGAGAGAGAACCAGGGCCACCTTATGGGTCTGGCTTATGTGGGTACTGGGGAATTGAACCCTGGTCATTAGGCACTAGAGGCAAGTGCCTTAACTGCTGCACCATCTCTCCAGCCCTCAAACTCTGGTTTTTTAGGATGGGGTTTCGCTCTAGTTCAGGCTAACCTGGAATTCACTATGTAGTCTCAGCGTGGCCTCACTCACATTTCTCCTACCTCTGCCTCTCTAGTGCTGGGATTAAAGGCATGTGCTACCAGGCCCAGATTCAAACAAAATGTTATTTTGTTTCATTTATTTAAAAACCACTGTGCATCTGGCTTTACATAGGTGCTGGTGAATCAAAACCTGGCCATCAGGCTTTGTAAGCAAGTCCCTTTTACTGTTGAGCCATTGCTCCAGTCCAAACATTTTTAATATGGGGCTTATGAAATGAAAGATGTTTGCTAAATTTGGAAACATTCAATGGGAATCACTAGTCTTAACCTTTTTTCAAACTTGAGCTGGTCTGTCTTTGTGCACCTAGTGTCTGCATTGCTTGGGGAGGAGGACGAAGAGGCGCTGCATTATCTGACCAGAGTTGAGGTGACAGAATTTGAAGATATAAAATCAGGTTACAGAATAGATTTTGTAAGTATTGATAATTTTGCTTGATACTGAATGAATTTGAGCTTTGTCTGAAAAAAAGTTACTTGTATTGATTTCTCATCCTTCAATCTATTACAGTATTTTGATGAAAATCCTTACTTTGAAAATAAAGTCCTCTCCAAAGAGTTTCATCTGAATGAGAGTGGTGATCCATCTTCGAAGTCCACTGAAATCAAATGGAAATCTGGAAAGGTGTGCTTTGAGGGATGGTTGGACAAAGGAACATTCTGGTGATTTTGGTTTAGCTAAGCCACATTACTAGTACTAGGACTTTGGGTGTGAAGTCTTTGAAATGTAAAAATGTCCAATATAATTAAATACTGAACTAACTTGTATTATTTTTTTACATTGGTGATTGCAAATGATAAATTTCAGAAAAGTTTTTATAAATGTATGTATATAGTGGGATCTTTAATTTGAGAGACAGGTTGAGTGGACATGCCAGGATCTCTTGCTGCTTCTTTTTTAATTAATTAATTGTCCATAACGAGTTACATTATTTAATGGGCAAACAATGAGTTGTTACCCCCAGTTCCCCGCTACCCCTGTTCCCCATCCCCAATCAGCTGGATACCCTTCGTGAGCAGTCGGGATCAGTCCTTGGGTCTGGGGACTGTGGATAACCCAGGTGCCAGCCATCCCTAGTGTGTTCTGAGGGTGCCCTGTCTCTGGATATTCTCCCCCACCAAAGCTCTCACAATCATTCCGCCCTCTCTTCCACTCAGTTCCCTGAGTTGTGGTGGGCTCTTGCTACTTTACAGAGGTGTACTACAGGTGCATCGCTGCTGTGAGAGCAATCCTGGCTCTGCCAGCAAGGGCCTTTAACCTATGAGCCCTCTCTTCCCAGCCAGATTTCAATTTTAGAGACCTAAAAATTGGCTGTGTTTGGGTAGGCTGATACTGAACTCACAACCCTCTGGAATTAACTTTCCCTAAGTGCTGGATTATAGATGTGCACCACCAACCTTGTCCCCTTACCTTAATGCTAATAGTTAAAATGGAAGGGATTTTATTTATTTGTTTATTTATTTGTTAGCATAGAGAGAGAGTATGAGCATGCCAGGGCCTCTAGCCACTGCAAACAAACTCCAGATGCCTGGGCCACTTTGTGTATCTGGCTTATGTGGGTACTTGGGAATTGAGCCTGGGTCCTTTAAGCTCTGGAGGCAGTTTCCTTAACCGCTGAGCCATCTCTCCAGCCCTGGAAGGTATTTTATAAAAACCAAATGTAATTGATAACTCCTGGGAAAAATGGTTATACAATGTTTTTTTTTTTTTTTTTTTTTTTTGATCTCTAGACTAAAAAGGACTTTATTTTCTTTTAGGATTTGACAAAACGCTCAAGTCAAACACAGAACAAAGCCAGTAGAAAGAGGCAGCATGAAGAGCCTGAGAGCTTCTTTACCTGGTTTACTGACCATTCTGATGCAGGTGCAGATGAGTTAGGAGAGGTCATCAAAGACGATATATGGCCAAATCCCTTGCAGTACTACTTGGTGAGTAGAGAATTTTTTTCTTTAACTTTTTTTTTTTTTTTTTCAAGGTAGGGTCTTGCTCTACTCCAGGCTGACCTGGAATTCACTATGTAGTCTCTGGGTGGTCTTGAACTCCCAGCAATCCTACCTCTGCCTCATAAGTGCTAGGATTAAAGGCCCAGCTTTTTTTGTTTGTTATTTTGTCTTATTTAGATAATGAAGACTGTTTCTTACATGGCTGGGTCTTTAATCTGCCTGGGATTGGCTTGGACTCTGCAGCACTGCTACTTCAATCTCCAAGTGCTGGGGTTATGAGCATGGGCCACGACTACCTGGCTCTTAAAAATGAGGTCTCAAAGGAACCTTGGCATTCTTTTTTTTAATGTTTTATTTATTCATTTTTCAAGCAGAGAAATACAGAGAGTGCACCAGGGCCACCACCTCATGGGTCTGGCTTATGTGGGTCCTGGAGAATTGAACCCGGGGCCTTAGACACTGGAGGCCAGTGCCTTAACTGCTGAGCCATCTCCAGCCCGAACCTTGGTATTCTTTATGCAGGTTCCTGATATGGATGATGAAGAAGGAGAGGGGGAAGATGACGATGACGACGATGAAGAAGAAGAAGGATTGGAAGATATTGATGAAGAAGGGGATGAGGATGAAGGTGAAGAAGATGAAGATGAGGATGAAGGGGAGGAAGGAGAGGTAAACTACATTGGGTTATAGCATATAATGGCAGTGACCTAATACTGGGGTTGGAGGAAGTATGTGATGTGAAATTCATATTTGGGCTCAGGAAATCTAGGGCTCATCAAGAATGATTTGTGGGGTCCATCCAAAAGCTAGTGAGCGCTTTTAGAATTAGCATTAAAAATTGAAACAAAAACTTACTGAAACTTTTTCCCCCCAGGAGGATGAAGGAGAAGATGACTGATAGAAAAGAACACTGATGGATTCCAACCTCTTATTTTTATTTTTTTATTTTTAATTTTCTCCAGTCCCTTGGGAGCAAGTTGCAGTCTTCTCCCCAAAGCCCCTCATGCTCAGTAGCCCTATTTTTGAGGTCTCTTTCTCAACATCATGGTTCTCAACTTACTTGTGGGGGGAAACCCTGATCAGAATACAACAGGAAAAGAATCTCCACTTTTTGTTCTGAATTCATTTTTATCCCTTCCTGTCTAAACAAGAACTGTATGGAATCAACACCACCACCATGCTCTGTGGGAAAAAAGAAACCCCTCCTGCTCCCTTCACTCTGCTGGAGCTGGAGGGTGCTGCCCTGTGTAGTAGTGCATAGAATTCTAGCTTTTTTCCTCCTTTCTCTGTATATTGGGCTCAGAGATTACACTGTGTCTCTATGTGAATATGGACAGTTAGCATTTACCAACATGTACCTGTCTACTTTCTCTTGTTTAATAAAAAGAAAAAACTTTTTAAAAAAATGGGGTATAGAAGGTCAGGAAAGGGTGGGTTTGAGATGTCTGGGTGGGTTAAGTGGGCATTTTGACAACATGACTTCTCCTTTGGCATGTTTAATTGTGATGTTTAATGGACATCCTTGCAGTTTAAGATGACACTTTTAAAATAAAATTCTCTCCTAATGATGACTTGAGCCCTGCCACTCTATGGGAGAATCAGCAGAACCTGTAGGATT
>PVHP010042216.1:0-15072 GCA_004024765.1 Zapus hudsonius
GCTCACCACTGTCTCAAGACTCTGTCCACCCATCTCCGTGGGTGAACAGGCAGTTAGTGTACAATGACCGCCCCCAAGTAATCCATGGATCACAGTAGAGCTAACAGAGAAATATATAGATGTAGAGAAGTTCCATCTCAACAATCACAACCTGAAATCTGAATTATCATGTGGTGGCAGGATCTGTTTTCCTTCATATTCCAATGGACTCCTGGAAGCAACCGTGCCAGGGTAAGGGCCGGGGCTGCCTGTGGTAGGTGCAGCATGATCCCCAGGCTCCTGTGGCCCACTGGGAACCTGGAAGCCTCCAGGCCAAAGTAAGGGCCTGGGCCACCTGCAACAGTTGCAGCCTGGTCCCCTGACCCCTGGGGACCACTGGACTCTTGGAAGCCTCCAGGCTAGGGTAAGTGCTGGGGCCTCCTGCAACAAGTGCAGCGTGGTCCCCGGGCTCCTGGCACCCACTGGGATCCCAGACGTCTCCAGGGTCAGGGTTGGGTGCCCTGCCACCTACAGCAGGTGCACCTCATGCCTGGGCTCCTGGGGACCACTGGGCTCTTGGAATCCTCCGGGGCTCAGGTAAGGGCTGGGGCCACCTATAGCAGGTGCAGCCTCGTCCTAGGTCTCCTGGGGACCAATGAACCCCTGGAAGCCTTCAGGTCAGGTTAAGAGCTGGGGCTGCCTGCAGCAGGTGCATCCTTGTCCCCGGGCTCCTGGGGCCCACTGGGATCCTGGAAGCATCTGGTGGAGGGACTGCCTGCAGCAGGTGCAGCCTAGTCCCCAGGCTCCTGGGGACCCCTGGGCTCTTGGAAGCCTCTGGGCCGAGGTAAGTGCCAGGGCCACCTGCAGCAGGAGCATCATGTCCCTGGGCTCCTGGGGCCCATGGAATGCTGGAAGTCACAGGGGCCAGGGTTGTGGCCGGGACACCTGCAACAGATGCACCTGGTCCCTGGGCTACTTGGGGCTAATGGGCTCCTTGAAGCTCCCGGGCCAGGGTGAGGGCTGAGACCACCTGCAGTAGGTGCAGCCTGGTCCCTGGGGTCCTGGGGACCACTGGACTCTTGGAAGCCTCCAGGCCAGGGTAAGGGCCAGGGCTAACTGCAGCAGGTACAGCATTGTCCCTGGTCTCCTGGGGCCCACTGGGATCCTGGAAGTCTCTGGGGCCGGGCTTGGGGCCAGGGCCTCCTGCAGCAGGTGCAGCCAGGTCCCAGGGCTCCTGGGGACCACTGGGCTCTTGGAAGCCTCCAGGCTGTGGTAAGGGCCAGGGTCGCCTACAGCAGGTGCAGCCTGGTCCCCAGGCTCTTGGGGCCAATGGGCTCCTGGAAGCATCTGGGCCGTGGGAAGGGCCAGGGTCTCCTGAAGCAGGTGCAACCTGTTCCCTGGGCTCCTGTGGTGAACTGGGATCCTGGAAACCTACAGATGAGTGTAAGGGCCAGAGCTGCCTGCAGCAGGTGCATCCTTGTCCTTGGGCTCCTGGGCCCCTGGGGTCCTGGAAGCCTCAGGGCCAGGGACGCCTGCAGCAGGTGTATCCTGCACCCCTGGAGCCTGGGAACCACAGAGCTCTTGGAAGCCTCAGGGCTAGATTAGGCCTGGGACACCTGCAACAGGTGCAGTCTAGTCCATGGGCTCTTGGGACCCACTGGGATCCTGGAAGCCTCCTGACCAGGGCCTCGTGCAGCAGTTGTATCCTGGTCCCTGGGCTCCAGGGAGCCATTGGGCTCCTGGAAGCTTCTGGGGTCCTGATTGGGGCTAGGGTTGCCTGCAGCAGGTTCAGCCTTTTCCCTGGGCTTCTGGGTTAACTGGGTTCTTGGAAGACTCTGGGCTAGAGTAAGGGCCAGGGCCACCAGAAGCAGATGCAGCGTGTTCCCCAGACTCCTGTGGCCCATTGGGATCCTGGAAGCCTCCAGGCCAGGGTAAGGGCTGGGGCCACCGGTAGCAGGCCATTCATGTCACGGGGCTCCTGGGGCCCACTGGGATCCTGGAAGCCTTCGCGTCTGGGGCCACTTGCAGCAGGTGCCTCCTAGTCTCTGGACTCCTGGGGACCAGTGGGCAATTGGAAGACTCCGGGCCTGAGTAAGGGCCAGGGCAGCATGCAGCAGGTGCAGCTGGGTCCCCTAGCTCCTGGGGGCCACTTAGCATCTGGAATCCTCCAGGGCCAGGGTAAGGGCCAGGGAAGCAGGCAGCAGATGCATCCTTGTCCACGTGCTCCTGGGGCCCACTAAGATCCTGGAAGCCTCTGGGGCCGGGGCCACCTGTAGCAGGCTGGTCATGGTCTGTGGGCTCCTGGGTACCACTGGGCTCTTGGAAGCCTCATAACCTGGGTAAGAGTTAGGGCTGCCTGCAGGAGGTGTAGCTTGTCCCTGGGTTCCTCTGGCCCACTGGGATCCTGGAAGCCTCCATGTTCAGGGCCACCTGCAGCAGGTGCTGCCTGGTCTTTGGGCTCCTGGGGCCCACTGGGATCCTGGAAGCCTCAGAAGCCAGGGCAACCTGCAGCAGGTCCAGCCTGTTCCCCGGGCTCCTGGGGACCACTGGGCTCTTGGAAGCCTCTGATCTAGGTAAGGTCCTGGGCCGCCTGCAACAGGTGCAGTCTGGTCCCTGGGTTCGAATGGGTCACTGTGCTCCTGCTAGCCTCCTAGGCCAGGATTGGGGCCAGGGCCTCCTGCAGCAGGTGCAGCCTGTTCCCCAGGCTCCTGTGAACCACTGGGCTCTTGGAAGCCTCTGGGCCATAGTAAGGACCAGGGCCACCTGCAGCAGCGTCATCTTGGTCCCCTGGCTCCTGGGTACCACTGGGTTCTTGCATGCCTCTGGGCCCAAGTAAGGGTCAGGGACACCTGCAGCAGGTGCAGTCTGATCCCTGGGCACCTGGGACCCACTAGGATCCTGGAAGCCTCTGGGCCAGGGTTGGGGCTGGGCTCTCCTGCAGCAGGTGCAGCCTGGTCCCAGGGCTCCTGTGGACCACTGTGATCCTGGAAGCCTCCCGGACAGGGGTCGGAGCCTGGGCCGCCTGCAGCAGGTGCAGCCTGGTCCCCTGGCTCCTGGGGACCACTGGGCTCTTGGAAGCCTCAGAGGCCTGGGCCGCATGCAGCAGGTGCAGCCTGGTCCCGGGACTCCTGGGGACCACTGGGCTCTGGGAATCCTCTGGGGCTGAGGTAAGGGCCTGGACCACCTGCAGGAGATGCAGCCTGGTGCTTGGTTTCCTGGGGGCCAATGGGCTCCTGGAAGCCTCCTGGCCAGGGTAAGAGCTGGGGATGCCTGCAGTAGGTGCATCCTTGTCCCAGGGCTCCTGGGACCACCAGGAATCCTGGAAGCATCTGGTGGTGGGACCGCTTGCAGCAGGTACAGCCTGGCCCCAGGGTTCCTGGGGACCCATGGGCTCTTGAAAGCCTCCAGGCCAAGGTAAGTGCAAGGCCCACCTGCAGCAGGAGCATCCTGTCCCAGGGCTCCTGGGGCCCACTGGAATACTGGAAGTCACCAGGGCCAGGGTTGTGGCTGGGCCTCCTGCAGCAGATGCACCTGGGACCTGGGCTCCTGGGGACCACTAGGCTGCTGGAAGCCTCCTGGGTGGTGTGAGTGCTGGGGTCGCCTGCAACAGGTGCAGGATGGTCCCAGGGCTCCTGGCACCCACTGGGATCCTGGAAGTCTCCAGGGTCAGGGTTTGGGGCCGGTCCACCTACAGCAGGTGCACCTTGTCCCTGGGCTCCTGGGGACCACTGGGCTCTTGGAAGCCTCCAGGCCGGGGTAAGGGCCAGGGCCTCCTGTAAGTGCAGACTGGTCCCTGGTCTCTTGGGGTCCCACTGGGATCCTGGAAGTGCTTGGGGCTAGGGTCTCCTGCAGCAGGTGCAGCCAGGTCCCAGGTCTCCTGGGGACCACTGGGCTCTTGGAAGCCTAGAGGCCATGGTAAGGACCAGGGCTGCCTGCAGCAGCGTCATCCTGGTACCACTGGGTTCTTGCATGCCTCTGGGCCTGAGTAATGGTCGGGGATACCTGAAGCAGGTGCAGTCTGATCCCTGGGCACCTGGGACCCACTGGGATCCTGGAAGCCTCTGGGGCCTGGGCCGCCTGCAGCAGGTGCCTCCTATTCCCTGGGCTCCTGCGGCCCACTGGAATCCTGGAAGCCTCTGTTCTTGGGTTGGGGCCGGCTTCTCCTGCAGCAGGTGCAGCCTGGTCCCAGGGCTCCTGTGACCACTGTGATCCTGGAAGCTTCCTGAACAGGGGTTGGAGCCTGGGCCACTTGAAGCAGGTGCAGCCTCATCCCCTGGCTCCTGGGGACCACTGGGCTTTTAAAGCCTCAGGGGCTTGGGCTGCATGCAGCTGGTGCAGTCTTGTCCCGGGACTCCTGGGGACCACTGGGCTCTTGGAAGCCTCCGGGCAAGGGTAAGGGCCAGGGACACCTGCAGCAGGTTCAGACTGGTCCCTGGTTTCCTGGGGCCCACTGGGATCCTGGAAGTCTCTGGAGACTGGCTTGGGGCCAGGGCCTCCTGCAGCAGGTGCAGCCAGGTCCCAGGGCTCTTGGGGAACACTGGACTCTTAGAAGCCTCCAGGCTGTGGTAAGGGCCAGGGTCGCCTGCAGCAGGTGCAGCCTGGTCCAAGGGCTCCTGGGGGGAAATGGGCTTCTGGAAGCCTCTGGGCCATGGGAAGGGCCAGGGATGCCTGAAGCAGGTGCAGCCTGGTCCCTGGGCTCCTGTGGCTAACCGGGATCCTGGAAGACTCCAGACCAAGGTAAGGGCCTGAGCTGCCTGCAGCAGGTGCATCCTTGTCCCCGGGCTCCTGGAAGCCTCCTTGGCGACTTGAGTGCTGGGGCTGCCTGCAACAGGTGCAGCATGGTCCCTGGGCTCCTGGCACCCACTGGGATCCTGGAAGCCTCAAAATCCAGGGCCGCCTGCAGCAGATCCAGCCTGGTCTTTGGGCTCTGGGGCCCACTGGTATCCTGGAAGTCTCAGGGGCCAGGGTTGGGTAGAGGCTGCCTGTAGCAGGTGCAGCCTGGTCCCAGAGCTCCTGTGACCACTGTGATCCTGGAAGCCTCTGGGACAGGGGTTGGAGCCTAGGCCACCTGTAGCAGGTGCAGCCTGGTCCCCTGGCTCCTGGGGACCACTGGGCTCTGGAAGCCTCAGGGGCCTGGGCCTCATGCAGCTGTTGCAGCCTGGTCCTGGGACTCCTGGGGACCACTTGGCTCTTGGAAGCCTCTGAGCTGGGGTAAGGGCAAGGGCCACTGGTCCCTGGTCTTCTGGGGCCCAATGGGAACTGGAAGTCTCTGGGACCTGGCTTGGGGCCAGGGCTGCCTACAGCAGGTGCAGCCAGGTCCAAGGGCTCCTGGGGACCACTGGGCTCTTGGAAGCCTCAGGGCCTGGGTAAGAGCCTGGGCCGACTGCAGCAGGTGCAGCTTGTCCCCGGGTTCCTCTGGCCCACTGGGATCCTGGATGCCTCCAGGTCCAGGGCCGCCTACAGCAGGTGCCACCTGGTTACTGGGCTCCTGGGGACCACGGGGCTATTGGAAGCCTCTGGGGCCTGGGTAAGGACCAGCGCCACCTGCAGCAGGTGCTGCCTTGTCTTTGGGCTCCTGGGGCCCACTGGGATCCTGGAAGCCTCAGAAGCCAGAGCCACCTGCAGCAGGTCCAGCCTGGTCTTTGGCTCCTGGGGCCCACTGGGATCCTGGAAGTCTCCGGGGCCACAGTTGGGTACAGGCTGCCTGCAGCAGGTGCACCATGCCCCAGGGCTCCTGGGGACCACTGGGCTCTTAGAAGCCTCTGATCTAGGGTAAGGGCCTGGGCCACCTTCAACAGGTGCAGTCTGGTCCCTGGGCTCCTGGGGGTCACTGTGCTCCTTCTAGCCTCCTGGGCTGGTATTGGGGCCAGGGCCACTTGCAGCAGGTGCAGCCTGTTCCCCAGGTTCCTGTGGACCAGTGGGCTCTTGGAAGCCTCTGGGCCATGGTAAGGACCAGGGCCACCTGCAGCAGCATCATCCTGGTCCCCTGGCTCCTGGGTACCACTGGGTTCTTGCATGCTTCTGTGCCTGAGTTAGGGTCAGGGACACCTGCAGCAGGTGCAGTCTGATCCCCGGGCACCTGGGACCCACTGGGATCCTGGAAGCCTCTGGGCCGGGGTTGGTGCTGGCTTCTCCTGCAGCAGGTACAGCCTGATCCCAGGGCTCCTGTGGACTACTGTGATCATGAAAGCCTCCAAGACAGGGGTTGGAGCCTGGGCCGCCTGCAGCAGGTGCAGCCTGGTCCCCAGACTCCTGGGGATTACTGGGCTTTTGAAAGCCTCAGGGGCCTGGGCTGCATGCAGCTGGTGCAGCCAGGTCCCAAGGCTCCTGGGGACCACTGGGCTCTTGGAAGCCTCCAGGCTGTGGTAAGGGCCGGGGTTGCCTGCAGCATGTGCAGCCTGGTCCCAGCGCTCCTGGGGGCCAATGGGCTCCTGTAAGCCTCTGGGCCTTGGGAAGGGTCAGGGCCTCCTGAAGCAGGTGCAGTCTGGTCCCAGGGCTCCTGTGTCGAACTGGGATCCTGGAAGATTCCAGGCCAAGGTAAGGCCCAGAGCCGCCTGCAGCAGGTGCATCCTTGTCCCTGGGCTCCTGGAAGCCTGCTGGGTGGCATGAGTGCTGGGGCTGCCTGCAACAGGTGCAGCATGGTCCCCGGGTTCCTAGCACTCACTGGGATCATGGAAGACTCCAGGGTCGGGGTTGGGGGCCAGTCTGCCTACAGCAGGTGCACCTAGTCTTCTGGCTCCTAGGGACCACTGGGCTCTTGGAAGCCTCTGGGCTGGGGTAAGGGCCGGGGCCTCCTGCAACAGGTGCAACATGGTCCCGGGACTCATGGGGACCACTGGGCTCTGGGAACCCTCAGGGGCTGAGGTAAGGGCCTGGACCACCTGCAGGAGGTGCAGCCTGGTGCTTGGTCTCCTGGGGGCCAATGGGCTCCTGGAAGCCTCCTGCCCAGGGTAAGAGCTGGGGCTGCCTACAGCAGGTGCATCCTTGTCCCAGGGCTCCTGGGACCCCCCTGGGATCCTGGAAGCATTTGGTGGTGGGACCGCCTGCAGCAGGTGCAGCCTGGACCCCGGGCTACTGGGGACCCCTGGGCTCTTGGAAGCCTCTGGGCCTAGGGAAGTGCCAGGGCCACCTGAAGCAGGAGCATCCTGTCCCAGGGCTCCTGGGGCCTACTGCAATACTGGAATTCACCAGGGCCATAGTTGCGACCAGGATTCCTGCAGCAGATGCACCTGGTCCCTGGGATACTGGGGGCCAATGGGTTACTGGAAACCTCCTGGGCCAGGGTGAGGGCCAGGGTCGCCTGCTGGAGGTCCAGCCTGGTCCCTGGGCTCCTGGGGACCACTGGGCTCTTGGAAGCCTTCAGGGCCAGGGAAAGGGCTGGGGCCGCCTGCAGCAGGTGCAGCCTGGACCCTGTGCTCCTGGGGACCACTAGGCTGCTGGAAGCCTCCTGGGTGGCATGAGTGCTGGGGCCGCCTGCAACAGGTGAAGGATGGTCCCTGGGCTCCTGGCACCCACTGGGATCCTGGAAGTCTCCAGGGTCGGGGTTCAGGGCTGGTCCACCTACAGCAGGTTCAACTTCTCCCTGTGCTCCAGGGGACCACTGGGCTCTTGGAAGCCTCCAGGCCTGGGTAAGGCCCGGGGCCACCTGCAGCAGGTGCTGCCTGGTCTTTGGGCTCCTGGGCCCATTGGGATCCTGGAAGCCTCAGAAGCCAGGGCGGCCTGCAGCAGTTCCAGCCTGGTCTTTGGGCTCCTGGGGCCCACTGGTCTCTTGGAAACCTCCAGGCCATGGTAAGGGCCGCGGCCACCTGCAGCAGGTGCAGCCTGGTCCTTGGTCTCCTGGGGGCCAATGGGCTCCTGGAAGCCTCCATGCCAGGGTAAGAGCTGGGGCTGCCTGCAACAGGTGCATCCTTGTCCCCTGGCTCCTGGGGCCCACTGGGATCCTGGAACCCTCTGGTGGTGAGAACACCTGTAGCAGGTGCAGCCTGGTCCCTGGGCTCCTGGGGACCCCTGGGCTCTTGGAAGCCTCCGGGCTGAGGTAAGTGCCAGGGCCACCTGCAGCAGGAGCATCCTGTCCCAGGGCTCCTGGGGCCCACTGGAATACTGGAAGTCACAGGGGCCAGGTTTGCGCCCAGGCTGCCTGCAACAGATGAATCTAGTAGTCCCTGGGCTACTGGGGGCCAATTGGCTACTGGAAGCCTCCTGGGCCAGGGTCAGGGCTGGGACCACCTGCAGTATATCAAGCCTGGTTCCCAGGCTCCTGTGGACCACTGGGCTCTTGGAAGCCTCCAGGGCTAGGGTAAGGGCTGTGACCTGTTCCTTGGGTTCCTAGGGACCACTGGGATCCTGGATTCCTCTGGGTCCAGAGTTGGTGCCAGGGCTGCCTGCAGCAGGTGAAGCCTGTTGTCCGGGCTCCTTGGGACTACTGGGCTCTTGGAAGCCTCCAGGCTGGGGTTGGGGCCAGGGCCACCTGCAGCAGGTGCAGCAGGATCCCTGGGTCCCTGGAGCCCACTGGGATCATGGAAGGCTCCAGGACTGGGGTTGGGGACAGGGCTGCCTGCAGCACATGCAGCCTGGTCTCCGGGCTCCTTGGGGCCATTGGGATACTTGAGGCCTCCTGGGCCAGGAGCTGTGTTGGAGCTGGGACTGGGTAAGGGCCGGGATCACCTGCAGCAGGTACAGCCTGGTCCCCATGCTCCTGGGGACCACTGGTCTCTTGGAAGCCTCCGGGACCAGGGTAAGCACTGGGGCTGCTTGCATCAGGTGTAGCCTGGACTCTGGGCTCCTGGTGGCCACTTGGATTCTGGAAGTCCCTGGGGCAAGGGCCAGTGTTGGGGTTGTGGACTGAGTAAGGGCCAGGGCCGCCTGTAGCAGGTTCAGCCTGGTACCTGGGCTCCTGGGGACCCCTGGGCTCTTGGAAGCCTCTCTGGCTGGGGTAAAGGCCAGGTCTCCTGCAGCAGGTGCAGCCTGGTCCCCTGGCTCCTAGGAACCACTGGGATATTGGAAGCCTCCAGGCCTGGGTAAGGGCCAGGGCCAGGGCCAGCTGCAGCAGGTTCAGCCTCGTCCCAGGGCTCCTAGAGACCACTGGGCTCTTGGAAGCCTCCTGGGCGGGGTAAGGGTCAGGGTCACCTGCAGCAGGTGCAGTCTGGTCCCCCAGCTCCTGGGGCCCACTGGGATCCTGGAATCCTCCGGGGATGGGGCCAACTGCAGCAGTTGCAGCCTGGTCACCTGCTCCTGGTGGTCACTGGGATTCTGGAAGCTTCCCTGGCCATGGCTGGGTCTGGATGGGGCCTGGCCCTGAGTCAAGGCTGGAGACACCTGCAACAGGTGTATCCTAGTTTTTTGGGCTCCTGGTGGCCACTGGTATTCTGGAAGCCTCTGGGGCAAGGGCCAGTGTTGGGGTTGTGGTCTGGGGAAGGGCCGGGGCCGCCTGTAGCCCTCGGGCTTCTGGGGACCACTGGGCTCATGGAAGTCTTCAGCCCAGGGTAAGGCCCGGGGTCACCAGCAGCAGGTTTAGCCTGGTCTCTGGGCTCCTGGGGCCACTGGGATACTGGCAGCCTCAGAGGCCAAGGCCAGAGGCTGCAGCCAGGGCCTCGGTCAGTGCCAGGGCACCTGTAGCAGTTACAGCCTGGTCCCTGGGCTCTTGGAGGCCACTGGGCTCCTGGAACCCTCTTGGGCCATGGCAAAGGCCAGGTCTGCCTGCAGCAGGTGCAGCCTGGTCCCCTGGCTCCTAGGGACCACTTTGATCTTGGAAGCCTCCAGGCCTGGGTAAGGGCCAGGGCCAGGTACAACAGGTGCAGCCTCGTCCCTGGGCTCCTGGAGAGCACTGGGCTCTTGTAGCCTCCTGGGCTGGGGTAAGGGCCAGGGCCACCTGTAGCAGGTACACCCTGGTCCCTGGGCTCCTAGGGGACACTGGGCTACTTGAAGCCTCTGTGGTGACCAGGGTAGGATCCAGGGCCACCTGCAGCAGGTACAGCAGGATACCTGGGCTCCTGTGGCCCTCTGGGATCCTGGAAGCCTCCAGGGCTGGGGTTGGGGACAGGGCCGCCTGCAGCAGGTGCAGCCTATTCCCAGGGCTTCTGGGTCACTGGGCTCCTTGAAGCCTCTGGCCCTGGGGTTGTGGCCGGGGCTGCCTGCAGCAGGTGTAGCCTGGTCACTGGCTCCTTATGGCCACTGGAATCCTGGAAGCCTCCTGGGCCAGTAGTGGTGTTGGGGCTGGGACCTGGTTAAAGGCAGGGACTGCCTGCAGCAGGTGCAGCCTGGTCCCCAGGCTCTTGGGGACCATTGGGCTCTTGGAAGCCTCAGGCCAGGGTAAGCGCTGGGGCTCCCTGCAGCAGGTGTAGCCTGGTCACTGGCTTCTGGTGGCCACTGGGTTTCTGGAAGCCTCTGTGGCTAGGGCTGGGTTGGGGCCAGGGCCTGGGCCTGAGTCAGGGCTGGAGGGGCCTGCAGCATGTCTACCCTGGTCTCTGGGCTCCTGGTGGCCACTGGGATTATGGAAGGCTCTGGGCCAAGGGCCAGTGTTGGGGTTGTGGTCTGTGTAAGGGCCAGGGCCAGCTGCAGCAGGTGTACTCTGGTCTCTGGGCTCCTGGGGCCACTGGGATACTGGCAGCCTCTGGGGCCGGGGCCTGGGCCAGGGCCTGGGTTAGTGCAGGGTCCACCTGTTGCAGGTGCAGCCTAGGACCTGGGCTCCTGGGGCCACTGGAAGCCTCTCGGGCCAGGGCAGTGGTCAGGGCTGGGGCCGGGGCCTGGGTAAAGGCCTGGGCCGCCTGCAGAAGGTGCAGCTTTGTTCCTGGTCACCTGGGGGCTACTGGGCTCCTGGAAGCCTCCAGGGCTGGGGTTGGGGCCAGGGCCACCTGCAGCAGTAGCAGCCTGTTCCCCTGGCTCCTAGGGACCACAGGGCTCTTGGAAGCTTCCAGGCTGGGGTAAGGGCCGGGGCCACCTGCAGCAGGTGCAGCTGGTCCCTGGGCTCCTGGTGGCCACTGGGATTCTGGAAGCCTCCGGGGCAAGGGCTGGTGTTGGGGTTGTTGTCTGGGTAAGGGCCGGGGCAGTCTGCAAAAGGTGCTGCCTGGTCCCAGGGCTCCTAGGTACCACAGGGCATCTGGAAGCCTCTGTGGCTGGGGCTGGGTTGGGGCCAGGGCCTGGGTCAGGGACAGGGCCTCCAGTAGCAGATGCCACCTGGTCCTTGGGCTCCTGGGGGCCACTGGGATCCAGGAAGACTCCAGGACGGGGGCCACTTACAGCAGGTGCAGTCTGTTCCCTGGACTCCTGGGGGCCACTGGGCTCCTTGAAGCCTCCAGGGCCAGGGTAAGGCCCAGGGCCCCCTGCAGCAGGTGTAGCCTGGACCATGGGCTCCTGGGGCCCACTGGGATCTTGGAAGCCTCCAGGGCCAGGGTAAGGGCTGGGCCAACTGCAGCAGTTGCAGCCCCTTCCCTGGGCTCCAGGGGTCCAATGGGATCCTGGAAGCCTTCGGGGCCAGGGTTGGGGCCAGGGCCACCTGCAGCAGATGCAGCCTGGTCCACAGGGTCCTGGGGACCACTGGGATCCTGGATTCCTCTGGGTCTGGGGTTGGTGCGAGGGTCTCCTGCAGCATGTGAAGCCTGTTCCTGGGCTCCTGGGGACCACTGGGCTCTTGAAAGCCTCCAGGCCAGGGTTGGGGCCAGGGCTGCCTGTAGCAGGTGCAGCAGGGTCCCTGGGCTCCTGTGGCCCACTGAGATACTGGAAGGCTCCGTGGTTGGGGTTGGGGGCAGGGCTGCCTGCAGCACGTGCAGCCTGGTCCCCGGGCTCCTGGGGGCCACTGGGATCCAGGAAGCCTCCGGGGCCAGGGTATGCTCCGGGGCTGCCTTCAGCAGGCTCATGTTGGACACTGGGATTCTGGAAGCCTCTGTGGCCAGTGCTGGGTTGGGGCTGGGGCTTGGGCCTGAATCAGGGCTGGAGACACCTGCAGCAGGTGTACCCTATTCTCTGGGCTCCTGGTGGCCACTTGAAATCTGGAAGCCTCCGAGGCAAGGGTCAGTGTTAGGGTGGTTGTCTGGGTAAGGCCGGGGCCGCCTGTAACAGGTGCAGCCTGGTCTCTGGGGTTCTGGGGACCACTTAGCTCTTGGAAGTCTCCAGCCCGGGGTAAGGGCCAGGGCCACCTGCAGCAGGTTCAGCCTGGTCCCTGGGTTCATAGGGGCCACTGGGCTCCTTGAAGCCTCCAGGGCCAGGTTTCGGGCCAGGGCCTCCTGCAGCAGGTGCAACAGGATACCTGGGCTCCTGTGGCCCACTGGGATCCTGGAAGCCTCCGTGGTTGGGGTTGGGGAAAGGGCTGCCTGCAGCAGGTGCAGCCTGGTCTCTGGGATCCTGGGGGCCACTGGGATCCTGGAAGCCTCCTGGACCAGGAGTGGTGTTTGGGCCGGGGCCTGAGTGAGGGCCTGGACCGGCTGCAGCAGGTGCAGCCTGGTCCCTGGGCTCCAGGGGACCACTGGGCTCTTGGAAGCCTCCTGGACTGGGTTTAGGGCCTAGACCATCTGCAGCAGGTTCAGCCTGGTCCCTGGGCTCCTGGTGGCCACTGGGATTCTGGAAGCCTCTGGTCATTGGCCAGGGTCAGGGTGGTGTGTGTCAGGGCCAGGCTGCCTGTAGCAGGTGCTGCTTGTAGCAGGTGCAGCCTGGTTCCTGGGCTCTTGTGGGCCACTGGGCTTCTGGAAGCCTCCAGGCTGGGGTAAGGGCAAGGGTTACCTGCAGCAGGTGCAGCCTGGTCCCTGAGCTCCTGGGGCACACTGGGATCCTGGAATCCTCCTAGGTTGGGGCCACCTGCAGCAGGTGAAGCCTGCTTCCTAGGCTCCTGGGGGTCCACTGGGCTCCTTGAAGCCTCTGGGGCCGGGTTTGGGGCCGGGGCCGCCTGCAGCATGTGGAGCAGGGTCCCTGGGCTCCTGGGGCCTACTGGGATCCTGGAATCCTCTGGGGCTGGGGTTTGGGGCAGGGCCCCCTGCAGCAGGTACAGCATAGTCCCTGGGCTCCTAGGGACCACTGGGCTCTTGGAAGTCTCCAGGGCCTGGTAAGGGACAGGGCCAACTACAGCTGGTGCAGCTTGGTCCCCGAGCTCCTGGTGCTCACTGGGATCATGGATTCCTTTGGAGCTGGGGCTGCCTGTAGCAGGTGCAGCCTGGTCCCCTGGCTTCTGGGGGCCACTGGGCTCTTTGAAGCCTCAGGGTCCAGGGTTGGGACAGGGGCCGCCTGTAGCGGTTGCAGCAGGGTCCCTGGGCTCATGTGGCCCACTGGGATCCTGGAAGCCTCCAGGGCTGGGGTTGGGAACAATGCTGCCTGAAGCAGGTGCTGCCTGGTCCCCGGGCTCCTGAGGGCCACTGGGATCCTGGAAGCCTCCGGGGCCAGGACCAGTGTTGGGGTTGTGGCCTGGGTAAGGGCAGGGTCCACCCGCAGCCTGGTCCCTGGGCTCCTGGTGGACACTGGGATTCTGGAAGCCTCCAGGGCAGGTGCCAGGGTCAGGGACAGGGCCTGGGTCAGGGCTAGGCTGCCTGTAGCAGGTGCAGCCTGGTTCTGCGCTCTTGGGGGTCACTGGGCTCCTGGAAGCCTTTGGGCCAGGGTAAAGCCAAGGTCTGCCTGCACACTGGGATCCTGGCATCTTCCTTGGCTGGGGCCGCCTGCAGCAGGTGAAGCCTGCTTCCTGGGCTCCTGGGAGGCCACTGGGCTCCTTGAAGCCTAAGGGGATGGGGTTGGGGCCAGGGATGCCTGCAGCAGGTGCAGCAGGGTTCCTGGTCTACTGTGGCCCACTGGGATCCTGGAATCCTCCTGGGCTGGGATTTGGGACAGGGCTGCCTGCAGCAGGTGCAGCCTGGTCCCCTGGTTCCTGTGAGACAATGGGATCCTGGAAGCCTCCAGGGTCAGGAGTGGTGTTGGGGCTGGGGCCTGGGTAAGGGCCAGGACTGCCAGCAGCAGGTGTAGCCTGGTCCTCTGGCTCCGGGGGGCCACTGGGATCCTGGAAGCCTCCAGCAAAGGGGCCGCCTGCAGCATGTGAAGTCTGTTCCCTGGACTCCTAGGGGCCACTGCACTCCTGGAAGCCTCCAGGCTGGGGTAAGGCCCAGGATTACCAGCAACAGGTGCAGCCTGTTCCCATGCTCCTGGGGTGCACTGGGATCCTGGAATCCTCCTCGGCTGGGGCCGCCTGCAGCAGGTAAAGCCTGCTTCCTGAGCTCCTGGGGGGCCACTGAGCTCCTTGAAGCCTCCGGTGCCGGGGTTGGGGTCAGGACCGCCTGCAGCAGGTGCAGCAGGGTCCCTTGGCTCCTGTGGCCCACTGGGATCCTGTTAGCCTCCGGGGCTGGGGTTGGGGACAGGGCCACCTGCAGCAGGTGCAGCCTGGTCCCTGAGCTCCTGGGGGCCACTGGGCTCTTTGAAGCCTCCAGGGCCAGGGTTTGGGCAGGGGCTGCCTGCATCAGGTGCAGCATGGTCCCTGGGCTCATGTGGCCCACTGGGATTCTGGAAGGCTCCGGGGCTGGGTTTGGGGACAGGGCTGACTGCAACAGGTGCAGCCTTGTCCCCAGGCTCCTGAGGTCCAGTGGCATGGTAAGCAGGTGGCATGCTCCCCATGCAAGCATTCCTACCCTCATTCAATATCAATTGTAGTCACTTCTGCCTGTTATTCTAGCATTGAGACCTAGAGACAGTGATTCTCCATGCATTGCTGGTTAGCCAGTATAAGGAAATCAGTGAAACCAAGGTTGAACAGGAGACCAGGTGTCAAATAAAACAGGGGAGACTGTTTAATTCCCCATACACAAGCAAACACACCAAAACACACACACCACACAAACACCGCATGTATCATACTAAAATATATTAGAGATGGATGGCAGAATAACATGACACATTACAATGTAGATGGACTAAATTAAGGTCACAGAATGCAATATGTCAATACATATGTCCATCTTAGTTACTGATAATAACAAAGAAGGAGAGATCATAGCATAGTATCATCAGCATAATGAGAGTGGAAATTGGTGGATCGGCAGTCTCAAAAGCCCAGAGACAATAGAGAAAAGATAATAAATACATTTGCCAAGCCAAAGAAATCCCTATTGAACTCAGTTTTCATGGCCAGAG